>WBNM01041466.1:0-32500 GCA_013399055.1 Ramphastos sulfuratus
TTACACAGAGGAGCAGTAGAGGCAGGCTGAGAAACCTGCAGCAGGATGGTGCAGAACAGGGTGCGTGCAACACCTGAGAGCAGTAGCTTTGGGGTTTCATGGCCTTGCAAAGTTGCTGCTATAACTGTTACACTGACATTTCTTACATCTTGGTCTTGAATCAGGAGTGCTAATGTTGTACTTGGAGACCATTGTCATTTCCTGCTGTGTTTCTGAGGTCCAGGTCAATGCAAACATGTTTGTTTGCATCAGATCATACATACTCTGCCTGGGACTGGGCCCAGGTTTCTTGCTCCTCTGTATTCAGCTTTGACAGCTCTAGGACAACATTTGCAATGAACTGGATCTAAAGTGTGATTCTTTTTCCCTCACTGCACAGACATTGCTCTGGCGTAGGTACATGAGACCCCAGAGACCATGGAAGCTTTACCTTTCAACATGTGCCATAAGCACAATGAAGGAGCAGATATTCCCCTCTATGCAGAATGTTAAAGCTTTTCTGTCCTTGTCTGACCCCTTCTGACCGTCCTTATCCCATTCACCCTTACCACCACGACCGGTATTTTGGCTTTTTTTTTTTTCCCTCTTTTTGTCTCCTTTCAAGCCTCTTGTTAGTCATTTTTACACAGTAGTGACAATGTTTCTGTGACAGGCTCCACTTGTGCCTTGGTAGTCAAGTCCTAGACTCTCTGATCCAGACTCAGTAGCTTCCCAAGATATGCCGTGTGCCAGCTCACAGTCCTTGTGTCTCCACCATACACATCTAGTCCTGCTTACACAGTGTACTACTCACAGCTGTCCTCTCCTGCCCAGCTTTCACCCAGTCTGTTCTCTGCCTGGTCTTCCTTGGATGCAGCACAGTGAGTCCACAGGCATGACTGAGTTTCTTTGAACTTGTATCCCAGGTTGAACTTGTCTGGCCTGGAGATGGAGTTAAACCCAGTAAGTAAAGGGTTGTTCAATGCTGCAAAGTTTGCTGAGTGTGCCCAAAGTCTACAGAACGTGGACAAAATCAAGTGACAGCACATAGAAAGATCAGCACACTCTGCTTTCCTTCCTTTGGGGCAAATTCTCAGTTCTTTCTCCAAAACACATGGTACACCTTTACAGCAAATAGAAGTGTTGCATCAGACATAGGCAGAAAAATGTTGGGTTTTTTTTTTTTCCTCAGAAATGTCCAACTTTCTGTTATATGACCATATACACAGTTTTAGGTAGCCCAAACTTCAAGGTTACAGGGCACCAGGTTGACAAGAAGTGAGATGAAATATTCTTCAAAACAGAGCTGCCAAGCTCTTATTTGGACCTGGACATGCCTGTGGAGCTCAGAGGACAACCCTCTGATTCCTAAACTCAACACTTAACATTTGATCCTCTTGGATCACACTTTGTTGCTGCATTGCTCCTCATCTCCTCTGGTGAAGATTTCCTTTTTTCAGTTGAGCTATATGCTATTTTCAGGCTGGGCCTGGACCCCAGTGATATATTCATTTACAGAATCAAGGAAGTTAGGGATTTTAAAAAAAAAGACAAATATTCTAGGGATACTCTGGCCCATTATAAAGGACAAATTTAATCAAGTAAAATAAATCAAGTCATACCATTCAACTGAATAAAGGATGAAACCTTTTTAAAGACACTCTGACTTCATGGAAGGTAAAAGGAACTGAAAATTGTCTTAAAGGCTCTCCATTTTCAGTATTCCCTCTGAGAACTGCTGCTGAATTGGTAATTCTGTATCAAACAAAACACATTTATAAACAAACAAGTATTTTTCTCTTCTCTGATCTTGGCTCACTTTGTAGTTTTCACTGATCCACACATTCAGGCACAATCTGAAGAGATGGTGTGTGGCCTGCCTGTTGGATTGTGCAATGTCACATGTATCAAAATTAACAAAAGATTTATGTTAATACAAAGCCGAATTGCCTCGAGGTGATTCTTTTGCTCAGTATATGACTTCAGTATCGCACAAACCTATTTAGTTCCCCAGTTTTCATATAAGATCATACTAATAATTCAGGATCATTAATTTAGTCATTGACAGTGTAATGACTGCTGCATGTTCTTGCCTTCATGTGGGAGTTGCCACCTGCTCACGTGCAGAAAGCCAGCCACGTGCAGGAGAGTTTCCAGCCTTGGGTAACGGAATTGCAGCGTGGTTACAATCATTGCTCAGAGGTGGAGCATGACTCGGACAGATAATATATGTGGTTGATTTTAAGAGTGGGAGCCTATGGCAATGAAGTTCTCCTTCTGGAGGACTAGTTGCCAGCTGGACATGCCCACCTCTTTCCATGAGCAATAGCAGGAGCTCGGCTGATTCACTTTCTCTTGACTCCAAAACTCTGGGCAGCCAAGGGTGGACATGATTACTCCCACATCCTTACAGTCAGTAAGCATGCCAGGTACTCCTGGAGGTCTGTGAAGAAAGTTTAGTACCTGCTATATTTAGGTAACTGTCCGGAAGAAGGGAACACCCTTGTTCTTCAGTGCAATAACTGGGAACACCACCAAAGTGTATCTCCTGCTTCCTGCTTGTTAGTGAGGGTCAGCTAGATGGCAACACCACCAGAATGTATTTCCTGCTTCCTGCTTGTTAGTGAGGGTCAGCTAGCCTTCTCCTTCCTCCTGCTTCCTCTTTCCAGCCTCTCTGTGTCAGCGTTTGGTGCTATATTCCACCACAAACCTAATCAGTGTTTGTTCTGCTAAGCCCAGGCTTTGGTGCCTTGAACTCATACTTGTTGAGCTGCTTTGTCAGGGCTCTTTATCATGCCCCTCTGCCATCCTTGGCCAACAGCCAAAACAATGGAATGGGCATTAGCAAAGAGCTGCTATTTTGATTCCCCACCAGTCCTCTTCAATATTTCTTTCCTTCCTGCTTCTCACTGTACCACCTCTCATCTCAGACAGACATAGCCCTGGCAGAGGTTGCTCTTGCATAGCTGCAGGTCTCAGAGATGACCACTTTCACCCAAGCTTGAGGGCCTCTATCTTCAGCATGGAAAATCCACCGAAAGTGCCAATGTAAACAAGAGCCCACATTCAAATAATCTCTCTGAATTTTTTGCCACACATCTTTGATGCCTATCTCTTTCCAAAGCCCAGGAGTAAGGCTCCCAGTGTCCTACCATACCTAAGTGTGTGAGACTAAGGCTCAAAATACCTCAGAGAGTTTCTCTCCCTTGTTGCTCAGTGTTCTTCACCCACAGTCCCTCAACGGCCATCCGTGGAGCAAAGGCACAAGCTATCTACTAAGTGCCTGCTCTTTCTCTCCCAGCAGAGGCACCAGCAAAGGTGCTCTTGTTTGCATTCAATTGTCAGCCAGAGCTTCCCAGTGCCTTATCACAGACAGCTGATATTTCCTCTCTGGTCTGCAAGAGTTTTGTCCATCAATGCAGCAGCCAATGCTGGTTTATGACGTGTTGTAAAACTGCCATGCTGCCCTGAGTGTGCTCAGTGTGGCTGCATCATTTATCACTGCTCAGCCTTCAGACTGGGACATCATCCATCACTGCCTCCTTAGAGCTAGGAGTCAGAACCTGGTCCGTATCCTGCCATAGCCCAGAGTCGTGTGAACACTCATCAGCAGGTCCCTTTGTCCTCAGGACTTTTTTTGTTTGTTTGTTTTTCCAGGAAATGTGACTTCTTCTTACATTTAGTTCCCAACCAAGACTCCAGAATAGAAAACCAAACTTCAAAATTCAATTGACTGTGCCTAATGGAGGGGATTTTAATGTGTAGCCTTTGACCCTTGTCTATTATGAATGGAAATAAAGAGTTTTTGTGTTCCATATTTGAAGTTAATGGTAAAAGAAAAATTTGGAGGTTTTAATTTTTTTATTCTAATAGTGACCTCCACATCCATTGTGAAACCATGAATAATCACTGGCTTGGGAAAAGCATTTCTATTAGCAATCTAGAAAGTGGACAAAGGAACTTTTGAGACAGTTTCATATGCAGAAAAAAGCTCAAGAATATGTTTGTGACTGATTTTCTTCTTGTGCTACAGAAGGCAAATATGCTTCCTTCTATTAATTGCATTGATTAATTACATTGCACTTAGGTCTTTATTCTCAAAGCTATTCATTCTATTTTAATGATAAAAGTGGCAAGCAAAGCCTCCAAAATGTCAGTCAATGTAAAACCTGTAATTTCAGAGCCTTCTCCTTCTCCTAGTGTCATCAGAGGTAAAAATACCATTGATTTTACCAAGTCTATAAAATGAGATGAATGTATTATACTGGAAATGAGACTTTTGTTGTGTCTGTACTTTAACACCCTTGTTCTTCAGTGCTCTCCTACATTTGGGTGCAGTGCTCATGAATGAGGAGGTACCAAATGTGAACCTCAGGAACCTCATAATTCTGTACGTGGGATTTAGCTTCCTGTGTTGGAAGCAACACTGTATTGTGAGCAGCTTGTGGGGCAATTGTCCACTAGGAGAAGCCATGACACACAGCTGCAATCCTGTACTCTGCTTCCTGCCCTTCTGAAGGTGCATCTTCAGAAAAGTGATCTTCCAGGAAATAACCACAGATGCGCACATAGAAGGGAATAGGCCCCACACCATTTGCAGCTTTCTCTGCCTCAGGAATGATGTGTGCATTCTGCACTGTGCAAGTCACACTCCTGGCTGGCAATGATTTCCCAGC
Organism: Ramphastos sulfuratus; assembly: GCA_013399055.1. Lineage (NCBI taxonomy): Eukaryota > Metazoa > Chordata > Aves > Piciformes > Ramphastidae > Ramphastos > Ramphastos sulfuratus. The sequence goes on from WBNM01041466.1 coordinate 4,656, forward strand.
AAAACTGAGATTAGAGCCCCAGATCCTTGATATTTATTCAGTAAAGTCATCAAACAGACAATTATTAGAACTAGAAAAGAACAGTATTTGGGTTTTAGATGTATTCTTTTCCTATTGTAGCTCAGCTTTCCATCCACTTATTAACTTGGAAAGAAAGTTGCACGCTCAGTGTGGTGAATTTGGATGGCCTGGCTACAGAGAGATGCGCTTGTCCCCACGGGTGAGTGTGCTTCACCTTCTGGGGCTGTGCCCATCCTGGTAGTAATGGGTTGTAGTGGAAGCAGGTCTGTAGCCTGAAGCCTTCGTTTCTGTGACCCCTTCTACTTTCATTTTCAGATGAGGGGCATCTTCTGAATGAGCCATGGATTAAATGCCTCTACTCTGCCTCTGCGTTATTGTCTCTCAAGGGGCTGGTAACTGGTTCAGATCTTTGTTCTACATTTACAGGACAAGCACAATCGCCTTGGTGAGCTTCTTGGGCAAAACTTTGTGTTTTACTGTTCTACAGAAGACACCTGTCTTCCATGCACTCAAGCCCAACTGTGATATGAGATGATTGAGGGTTTGCTTCAAAATAATGCTATTATTCACTAATAAAATACTAATGTAAATGCATCCTGAGCAAGATGTATCACCTGTGCTCCTATTGTGTGTTTAGAAACACAAGACTTCTTCTTATCTGGTGACCCACTAAGAGCTCAGCAGCTGCTGCTGTTGGTACTTTTAGGATACAAGGAGGATGGGTGGACCATGGTCCAGGCACCCTCTAATGTCTGAATGGGAAAGGAAGCTTCGTGAAGACAAGCCATGAAAGGAAAGAAGGAACAGAGACTTCTGAATCTTACCGCTCATGCTGGTGTGAAGAACATAAAAGAAATCCTTTGAAGAGTAGACAGCATTGCAAGATGATAGGTATTACAAAGCCGTGGCAGCAGTGGCAGTTCTTCCACTGATCTGAAAGCACATTCGAGCATGAACCTGAAGATATGTTAATGTTTAAGAAATAAAGTTCAATCTGAGGCAAGAAAGCAAAGATGTATTAGTTTTATCCCTTGTAAGGACTCACGGCCTCTTAGCACTGTTTCTGTCTGGAGGCCGAGGGGTGAAAAAGTACTGGGAGCCATCCACTATGCCCAACTGCTTAGAGGCTGTTGTGAAGCAACACAGAGGAGCAGTGACAGATTAGATACCATGTATCGGTCTGAGAAAACAAGAAGAATGAGTTATGCACAGCGAACAGCAACATTTTAATGAAAGCTTTTTTACCTTTTCCAGATTGATCATGTTTTAAGAACATCCAGTACTTGTCTCATGTTTCTCATGTTTGAGTGTATTCACTGCATCCACTGTTAGTTTGCACTTTAGTGTAAGATGTGTTTCTCTCTCTCCTGAGCTATTCTGTGAGACTCTGATGAGGATATTTTTCCATGACTGTGGGAGAATTTTTCTATAAAATGTTAAACAGTAAAAAATAACATTTGTTGAAACCATGGGGAATGTGCTCATTTACACATCCAGTATTTTCAGGTGCCACTGAACTCTTCAGTAGTTTGGATTTTTCCCACAAGAAAGCACAATCCATATGTTCAAATGGAGAAAATTGATAGTTGCTCTTCTTTCACTCTGTCCAATTTACAGAAGTGACAGTTTTCATCTGAAAATTATGATGGGCACATGGAAAACAATGATGAGCAAACATTCCAGCTTGAGTGCCAGCTTGAACAAGAGAGGTTTGTGCTGGGATTTTGTAAAGCTACAGCAAAAGAAACTTTAAGAAATGAAAACACTAGGAACACAACTTCTGACAATTTTCCCTTCTAGTTGTGAAGTTGACCTGAAAAATCATGAGGGAAGGATCAGAAATATATGGCATTTGGCTTTCATGTTACATTTTAATTAACAGTACACCTCACTTGATTTTGCTAGACCTTAATCTTTATGTCTTAAAGCCTTGGCCTTTACATGTTCATATACTGCCTCCACAAAAAGCTGCCATGAAGTGATTTGGTAGAGTCTCAAGGTCTCTTCAACTTAGAGTGCCAAGAAAGTCACCATCTGGAACCTTAGTCCATCAAGGAGGTGTTATGTTCAGGTAGGCAGGTACCCACACACTCAGGCATGGAATTGTATTGAGTTTGCATGGCAAGATTTAGGGGCAAGAGAGTACAGGGGTGGCTTCTGTGAGAAGCTATGAGGAGCTTCCTCTATGTCAAACAGAACCAGTGCCAAAAAGACCCAAGGTGGACCTGCTCTGCTGGCTAAAGTTGAGTCTATGAGTGATGATGGTAGCACCTCTGTGATAACATATTTAAGAAAGTCTGGCACTCTACACTGTGGAAAGAGGAGTGTGAGGAGTCCTCCCCATGCAGACAAAGAAGCAGCAGAGACAATATGTGATGAACTGACTGCAACCCCCATTTGCTGTCCCTCTGCACTGCTGCAGGGAGAAGGTAGAAAAGTCAGTAGTGAATTTAACCCCAGGATGAAGGGAGGAGTGACAGGAAGGTATCTTAAGATTTGGGGTTTATTTTTCATTATTCTACCCTTAATTGATTGGTCATAGAATCATAGAATCGTAGAATGTAGAATCATAGAATGTCAGGGGCTGGAAAGGACCTCAAAAGATCATCTGGTCCAGCCCCACTGCCAGAGCAGAATCACCTAGAGCAGATCACACTGGAATGCATCCAGATGGTTCTTGAATATCTCCAGAGAGGAGGACTCCACAACCTCCCTGGGCAGCTGGTTCCAGTGCTCTGTCACCCTCACAGGGAAAAAATTCTTCCTCAGGTTCACATGGAACCTCCTATGCCTCAACTCCCACACATTGTTCCTTGTCCTGTCACTGGGCATCACCGAGAAGAGGCTGGCTCCATCCTCCTGGCACTCACTCCTTACATAAATATGAATGAGGTCACTCAGTCTCCTCCTCTGCAAGCCAACAAGCCCCAGCTCCCTCAGTCTCTCCTCATAAGGAAGATGTTCAACTTCCTTAATCACTTTTGTGGCTCTGCGCTGGACTCTCTCAAGCAGCTCCCTGTCCTTCTTGAGCTGGGGGGCCCAGAACTGGACACAATACTCCANTGTGACAGCCACTCCACCCAGTTCAATGCTGTCAGCAAACTTGCTGACAGTGCACTCCATGCCCTCATTGAACTAATTTCCCCAAGACAAGTTTATTTTGTCTGTGACACTGTTTGGTAATTGATATTTCCCTGTCCTTATCTCAACTCACAAGCCTTGTGTTATAGAATTGTTTCAGCTGGAAAAGACCTCTAAAATTATCAAGTCCAACTATCAACCTAACACCATCATGGCCACAAACCCACATCCCTAAGTGCCACATCTACAAGTTTTTTGAACACCTTCAGGAACTGTGACTCCAACGCCTCCCTGGGCAACCTGCTCCAATGCCTGATCACTTTTTCCATAAAGAATTTTTTCCTAGTATCCAATCTAAACCTTTCCCAGTGTAACTCTTGTCCTATCACTTGACACTAGGGAGAAGAGATCAACACCCACCTCACTACAATCTCCTTTGAGGTAGTTGTAGAAAGCAATAAGGTCTCCCCTCAGCCTTCTGTAGACTAAACCACCCCAGTTCCCTAAGCCACTCCCACAAGAAATGTTCTTCAGGCCCTTCATGAGCTTCATTGCTCTTCTCTGGACACGATCCAGCAACTTTGAGGTGTCTTCCAACCTTGGTGATACTGCGATACTGTGTAACTCAATGCCCTCCTTGATGTGAGGGACCCAAAACTGTATTTGATTTGCAAATACATATTTTCTCTCACCTGTCCATCTGAATAGAGAGAGTGGTGGAGCAGCTTTGGCAGACAAGGTCAACCCACCACAATTACTCATTCATTCTGCCCTGCTTTAGACAGTGTCTGTGCTTGCACCTCTCGAGGAGGCTATTTTTTTCCTTCTCCTTCTCATGGCCATGTGAGGAAGAGCTGAAAGGTATTTCCTGATGCACAAAATGTTTATTCATCAGCCACTTCTGTAACAAGGTGTATTCACTCTTATTTTGGCAAGCACTGTATGTTCCTATCTTTTCTTGCAGTGCCTTTATAATCTTCAGACAGTTTTAGTATGATTTCAAGTAGCTTTCCACCAGAAATCACACATTTACAGAGGACTGCCCTACCTGGATCTGCTCCACTGCACAGGCTGTCTTTGATACTAGTTTGGAGGAGTGCTGGAGTGAAGACCCTTAACATTGAGATGAAAATCCAATAATTTAGACTAATTTCCTAATGCTTTGCTTTGACAGTGTTTTTCCAATTCTTCACCATGGTAGTTTAAGTGAGATGCTGTGATGAGCGGAGCTGTATTGCCACCCTCCCAAGGACAGGTTACACTGGCACCCTGTTTCCTCTGACCCTATTTTTTTCCCCCTTATATTTCAATATACATAAATATCTCATGGTAAAATAATTACCCTCTCTGGTTTAGAGTTCTCCCTTCTCTCCATTATTATTTTCTTTTTTAATGTTGTGCTAACCAGAGGTGAGACTTCAAGTGAAAACTGAGAAACAGTTTCCATGTGTAATTTAGGCAAAATTAGATGTACATGGTTCTCACCATCCAACCAGCAATAATACAAAGATGATTTCACTTCCCTTTCATTTACTGCTCCAGCAACCACAGCTTTGGCTGTAAAGGAAAGAGGTGCAAACTCAGCCTTGTGCTCACATGCAGCTTCCCAGATGACCAAGTCAACAGTGATACAGCAAAAAAATGAACTCAAATTCATGCACCCAACACTGCTGTTTTCTGAAAAGGGTCTATTTTATACCCTTTAATCCCAGTTGGGATAATATGTGACTTGCCAAGAAAAAACAGTTTTGATCAGTCTTGAGACAAGAAGACTTAGGGAAGACCTTATCACCATGTTCCAGTATTTAAATGGTGGTTGTAAAGAAGAATGAGACTCCCCTTTTACAAGGAGTCACATGGAAAAGACAAGGGGTAATGAGGACAAGTTACTCCTGGGGAGATTTTGATTAGACAGGAGAAAAAAAATTCACAAGACAGACAATCAACCATTGGAATAATCTCCTCAAGGAAGTGATGCAGTTCTCAAAATTGGACATATTTAAGATCCAGATGGACAGAGAGCTGGCCCATCTTGTCTAAACCATGCTTTTCCCAAGAAAATTTGGCCCAGATGATCCTTGAAGTCCCTTCCAACCTGAGATTCTATGATTGTATGCTTAGTCAAGTAAAACCAGCTCAACAACAGTCACAGGATCTATAATTCTATATTCTATAATCCTAGAATTGTTTTGGCTTGAAAAGACCTCTCAGGTCGAGTCCAATCATCAACCTAACACCACCATGGCCATTAAACCATATCCTGAAATGCCATGTCCATGCTTCTCTTGAACACCTCTTGAACACCTCCAAGCACTCCATCACCTCTCTGAACAACTTATTTCAACGCCTAACCACTCTTCCAGTAAAGAACTTTTTCCTAATATCCAATCTAAACTTCCCCTGGCACAATTTCAGGCCATTTCCTCTCCTATCACCTGATACTAGGGAGTAAAAAATGCTGCTGATTTTTGTTCGAACCCCACCATGCTGTGCTGCCCTGGATGAGGTTTCTCTGGCACTGCAATGCTCAGCACTTTAGCCTTCTGGTACATGTTAATTAAGGAAGAGACAGATGAGATCTTCACACTTTTTAACATAGGGAGATGCCTCACTGGAGTACCCCACACTATTCTTCATAATATTCAATACAAATCTGAAATGCTTTTCAGCAAAGATGGGCATTGCCCTGCAAAATTACTTGCTGAAAAGGCATAACTGAGGAAACTCAGAAAACAGCTGGCAATGGAGCAGAATGCCTGTGTAGAAGAGGTAGACAAGACAACAGCTGTATCCACCAACACACTTCAGTAGCAGTTTAGTGGGGGCTTATGCAGGTACAACTTTTAACTGGGCTCTGAGGGGACGGGCAGTAATTAGTATTCATCTTTCCTTATTTTATCTTCCTCCATTCAGTTCCACACATGCTCTGGTGTGGTGGTGGCAGAGCTCTTCCCTTTGTCCACACTCACATCTTGGCTATTTTTCCCTTCTCTTACTGAGGGCTGCAGCAGAGGTGACACCGCCCTCTCCCAGGTCTTACTTGTGAGCACAGCTGAAGGGGACACCAAAGCACCATGTGCAAGGGATGTTGAACTTCTGCTGCTTTTCCTGCATTGCCTGTGTTGAACAAGCCTATATAACGAGGGTAAATAAGTAAAAGATAAGCAGAAATGATGCAAATGTTCTTAAAATTATGAGCAAAATTTCCATGTTGATTTTTTTTCTGAAAGAACAATCTTTGTATGCTGCTCCAGGTATCAGCTACTTATTTGAGCATCTTTCTAAGACACTGAGCCTCTTCTTCTGTTAAATATACATCAGATGGAATGGGACCTGTGATGCTTCCCAGGCAAAGAGGCCACTGACAACAGGTTCTGGAGTGATCAGGATTCTGCAGGATGACTTGGTCTCAGAAGAACCTCAGAGTGTTGCTTTCATCCCTGACAAATAACCTGAGATAATATAACAAACATCTGAGCTATGTTCTGCTTGCTGGTGGGCTTCATGGGGGCCAAAAAAAAAGTATTTTAAGCCTCAAGCATTGCATCTTTGTGTGTGTGATTGTGTTCTGGATTATTTCCTTTTTTTTTAAAAAAAAAGGTTTTACTGGCATCTTTGATATTTCTTGCACTTCATTTCTCAGAGAGAGGGAAACATTTATCATGACTGACTCTGTACTGGCAGCCTTCACCAGGCATTCAGTCTACTTCTGTGCATGCTTTACATTGGATTAGCTGCAATGTATTTTTGGCATTTCATTTCAGTTTTTAACACCTGCCCCAAAGGAACATCTCTTTTACAGAGAAGCTTGGGACAGTCCTGAATACGCTAGCGCTATTGCACTCTTTTTCCCTATCACATGCAACCAATACAGTGATTCACTTGGGTCCCTTCCCTTTAAAGGGAGATTTTACTCTTGAACGATGTTGTGTCACTCTATAAAGAAGGAGAGGAGCATTTTTTAATATGTCATGGAGCTGTTGCCACCACAGACACCGAGCTCCTGGCTATGGTTAGCACCATGTGCTGCTGAAACCCACTGTCCCCTTCAACTCAGAGGCTGTTCCTCAGCAATGCTCTGACCCTGCTGCAGTTTGTCTCAGTGTATGCTGCACAGTGATGGGCACAGTTCAAACAGGAGATGCCCTTCCACAACCACACACAAACATCTCCTGTGTGAGAAAAAGTGGCAGCAGAGAAAAGGTCAACATGAGAGGCCGAGGGGCAACAAGAGGGTTGAACCCTCCAGCTGAGCACGGGCCAGGGGAGTGCCATGTGTGCTGCATGTTCTTTGCAAACTTGCTGGGAAGAAACAAACTGCTCTGACCCCAGTCTTGGCTCTGGAACTGCTGATCACTCCAGGGATGGATTGGGAAAGCATAGCAAGAGAGTCCCTCTCCAGTCACCATGGGCATGGAGTCCTGGCTACTATGCCAGGAGGTGACTGATGGGAGCAGGGCTGGCCATGGGTCTAGGATAAAGCCCCTCTGCTGCATGCTGACCATGGGCAGGGTTTCGAATGATTTAGCCGTTTTCTCTGCTGGAAGAAACCAAGGTTCTTTTGCTCAAAACCAGCACTCTGACTAATGTGCAGCTTGGACCACCTGATGAAAAGTCTGGTACCCAAATCCAGATCATCCCAGGTAAACTCCCTGAGCAAAGGGAAGAGGGTGTGCTGCAGCTTCACGAGGAAGATGGTGGTGAGGTTGACACCTGTGAGCTACAACTATGAAAATTGTTACAGCAGCCGAGAAGCCCTGCAATATCCACACAGGCCACAACCTCCTCCAAAGTGCTGCTGCATTTACTTAAGAACAAAGCATTTCATATACTGAGACACACTCCAGTATCCTGCAAATTTGGCTGAGGAGCCCTCTTGCAGTGTCTCAGCTCCAAAAATGAAGTAGTTTTGAGGCCATCAATGGGGATTGGAACATCTGTGTTACTAGGAAAGGCTGAGAGACTTGGGGCTGTTTAGTCTGGAAAAGAAAAGGCTGAGAGGCAATCTTATTGTTTATAAATATCTGAAGGGTGAGTGTCAAGAAGAAGGTGCTAGTTTCTTTTCAGTGGTGTCATAGGATGAGGAGTAATAGACACAAACTGGAACACAGAAAGTTCCACCTCAGCAGGAGGAAAAACCTCTTTACTGTAAGAGTGATGGAGCACTGGAACGGGCTGCCCAGTGAGATTGTAGAGTTTCCTTCTGTAGACTTTCAAGACCCATCTGGATGTGTTCCTGTGTGACCTGCCCTAGGTGATCCTGCAGGGTGGTTGGACTTAATGATCTCCAGAGGTCTCTCCTGACCTCTACCATTCCATGAATGGCAAAAAAAAATCCCAACTTTCTGAAGACAGGAGGATCTTTCCTGTGATGAAAAGTATAAAATCAAAGAATATTGGTGAAGGGCCCCTTAAGTTTCACAAACACAGGGTCCCACAGATCAGATACACATTTTTGATTAAAAACAAGAACATAGGTGTAGCATCTAGCTGGACAGCTGCAATGTGTAACCATAAATGTCAAAGTTTGTATCTCTTGGCAGAGAGGGAAGATGCTGGTCCAGAGATAAAGAGAAACTGGGACCCTGAAACTAATGAAGCAATTAAAAAAGAGGAAGCTAGCTGTGAAATTGGACCAAAGGTGAAAAATACACTGTGAGGAAGACTGGTGGCCTTCATCTCAGAAGACCACCAGGAGGATGGAACCAGGGCAGAGAATTGGGAGGACACTTAATGTTAATGAGTTCCAAGGACTACTTTTAATAATCATACCTATTCTAAGAAATAATTGTAATAATGCTACCTCTTACAATGAATATGTATGTTTTTGTAAGATAAATTATCTTATATCTTATATATTATTCAAGGTCTTGCAATGACAGGACTAGGGGCAATGGGTTTAAACTGGCAGAGGGGAGATTTAGACTGGATGTTAGGAGGAAGATCTTTACAGTGAGGGTGGTGAGACACTGGCACAGGTTGCCCAGGGAGGTTGTGGCTGCTCCCTCCCTGGAGGTGTTCAAGGCCAGGTTGGAGGAGGCCTTGAGTGACCTGTACTAGTGGGAGGTGTCCCTGCCTATGACAGGGGGTTGGAACTGGATGATCCTTGAGGTCCCTTCCAACCTTACCATTCTATGATTCTATGATTCTATGAAATTATGGCTTGTGCCAGCATAGGGTGTGCAGGTTTGGTAGAATGATTACCCCCTGGTACCCAGCGCCATAATAAATGTACCTACTTCATAGCTCTCTGCGAGTTGTGGGGTTCTTTTCTGCACGTCGCCTGATGTGAGGTTGATCACACTGGAAAGGAAGAGATCTGATGAAATGGGGCATAACAAATTCCTGCATGAAGAATGAAACAGAAATTCATGTGAGACATGCTCTGGTCTGTTTGTCTTGCTGCAGGACAGCTCTGCTGTAGGACATCTGTCGAAGGAGATAAACCAGAAAATTGAAGTAGGAGATTTAGTGCCACTTTTCCTTGGCCTGCCTTTGCCAGTACTGAAGAGCCTTCATGGGTAGCAGAAAGACTGCCAAGAAATCATTGCCTTGTGTGTCTCCAGTCAGATGACAAACTGAGATGTGTCTGTGTGTTGACAATACCAGTGAGCATTTGTTAGGATGTTTAAGCTCCTTTACATGACCCTGCTTACTCTGGTCAAGGCAAGTCTGTGGCTGTTTTAGCAACAACAGCTGGAGGACAAGTGTTGGCCATAGTTTTACCCTTTAGACACTGCCCTAACAGCAATGTTTCATCTGCAGAAAGTTTCCTGTTTTTCCCTTAAGCAACCTGGCCAAGATGCTATTTACTGAAGATGTTCTAGGTGCTGTTTTGTGGACTTTAAGTGTATCAATGAACACACCAAAAGCCGGCCCAGGTCTAGAGGGTTCAGGCACTCTCTCTACTTCCAGTCCCTTTCCAGATGTTTTTAACTATGAAGGAAATTATTTCAATATTTGATCTAAGCTTAGGCAAAAAAGTAGAACAAATAGAAGTTTGATTGAAGTCTTTCAAGAAGAAAAAAGGATGGTTTGTGCAACTGCTGAGCTTTTTCAATCAGTGCTGAAGATTGGGTGTAAGCCTTTATTCATCTCTGGGCACAACTGGTCTCCTGACATCTCTAGAAATTTCTGAAATTTCTCTCTTCCACTTACTTTATTGCAACATTGATTTTCTTCCAGCCTCTTCTTTATAGCAATATTAATTTATCATTTCATATTATGTGTCTATGATCAAGACAGTAGAGTCTCCTAATCTTCAGCAGACAAAATTATGTCATTTTATGGCATATTCTTTTTTTTTCCTTCCTTTTTTTTTTTTTTTTTTTTTTTCCCTAGCCCTTTGTCTGGACAATGTGAAAGTTTTGAAGAACATACTACCCATTCTGTTTAGCCTCTCTCCTAGTTTGATCTTTTGCTGGGGATAGTTGGAAGACTTCATTCATCCACCTCTTCTCTCACACTTCTGCAAGAACAGCTATTAGAAGAATTGCTCCATTTACCAAGATAGTGACCTGGCTGAAGAGAAGAAAACAAAGACAGTTTGTGAGGATGATGATGATGATGATGGAGAAAATGGTAGACAATTTGAAGAAGCGGAGGACAACTAAGAAGAGCATCCAAAGAAGGAATGAAGTTGGAAAACTCGGGGAAAGATTTATAGAATACACAAACACATGTAATCTATACATTCTGAATAATCTGCTGTATTCAAAGTAGGGGTTTAAGTCTTTAAAATGTAGTAAAAGGAAAACTATTTTTTATCAGTTCAGTGTCTCTCTTCTTGGTCTACTACCAGGACTGGGAAGTTTAAGGAATTAACATATCTTGGTGTGGTCTGCTTTAGGAAACCTGAATAAACATCTAAGAAAGTCACTTCACATTCATGTGTAATAAACATTTGAGGAACTTACATTTGCCAGCATCAAAGAAGGAATATTGACAATTTTCAGGCTCTGTCACTGCCACTAGCAGTGGCCAGGAAACCCTGCTGCAGGCAAACGAGCCTCCAGGTTTTCATATAACCCTTCCCACTCAACATGCACAATCTAGCAACTATTGATCCAAAGCAAAACATCCTGTCCCATTTGCCATGCTCCTCCTTTGGTAACATTCATATAGCAGCATTGCCAAACTGTCTAGGAAATGTCTTCTGTGCATTGGTGAACATTGTCTAGGAAGTTTAAGTCCTGATACTCTTCCAAGGGCAGTTTCATCTTGAGTACCTTATTGACTCTTTGGTATTCTTTAGTATTCTTCAGGTCTTTGGTATTCATTTTGAAGCTATGAGGAAATTCTGCTTTTCCCTATCAGCTCCCTGTACAACTTTGTTTAAGACAAGTTGAATAAAGATCTTTAACAGTGACTCTAACAAACCTTTATTTGTCTCTTTCCCATCATAGAATGCACTAACCAGATGTCTCATTAGGCAAGAACCACAATCACTGCAGAATCTTCCAAATGTGCTAGACAGAGTATGAAAAGCCAACAGTAAAACCAGTGTATCCATAATCCTAAGTACACATGCTATAGATCAGTATGATTCACTGAGTACCTGCCACAATAATATGATTAAAACCCGCAAAGAAGTTCATCAGATTGCAGAAAACTGATTAAATGCTTCCTATAAATAGTAGCCACAACATAGCCACTTACTGTATGACAGAATTTCCCCTTGGATAGTCTCAAAGAGCAGATTGACAATCTCAATTGTTTTTCATTTGTAGAAGACTAAACAACGTAAAAGTGTGAGATTTGGAGAAAGGAGAAAGTAACAGTCAAAAATAAGTGGGCAGCAAGGTAGATTCTGAGGCTGAGAGGCTGTATTTCTAATGATTTAATATCTTGACCAGCTTTGCAAAACTCATATTCATCTCCCTTTTTGCAATTCCTTCTCTTCATTACTCTCAAGGACTTATCCATACCAAGTGTCCTTTTGCCTTAACAAGATTATCAGCAATTTCAGCTGGGATCTCTCTGTAAAAGAAAAAGGCTATTTTAAATTGTGTATTTTACATGCTTCTACTTTCCCTGTTACTTTTCACCATTTCTACCAGACTACTTCTTTGACATCTCCTCCTGAATGAAAGGTCAAATCAAGGAGGAGAAACATCTTAGAAGATGATTACAGGATTGCCTGACAGACACAGCCTTTTAGCAAGCAGTGGTTCTGAACCAAAGTGGCAAACCTCTGCTCCAGATATCTGCCACCTGAAGTATTCAAAAGAAAATATAAAATTCAAGTTCTGGAAACAAGCAGCTTTGATTTAGTCCTCCTGTGGCACAGGTTTTACTGGCGTAGGTTAGTTGTTGTCTTGATAGCATGCAATGGAAACTAGATAAAACTGGATGGAAATGTAGCAGGGCTGCATGGTTAAGCCCATTGAGGATGGGTGCAAAATTTATAGAGTGTGAAATTTGGAAGGAATTGATACATAAGACAAAAGCTGAAGGGAAAACATAAACCAACTCCATAACAAAGCAAGCTGTGGATTTGCCTTTATTTTGGTAGAACTGGGATTAAACACAAACATATCACCTATATTTCTGGAAGGCCTTGCATTGTGGAACACTGGAGGCCAGGAGTAAACCATGGAAGGATCACATCACACTTTGCCCTTTTTCCATAGACTTCCTTAGATTTCCACTACAGGAAGCACTGCAGAGAAATTACGACTGCAGATGGGCTTCTGGTCTGATGCAATGTGGCCTGTGTTCAGTCTGGGGTTTATTTCTGCTTCTCTGATAGTGTGCACTATGAAAAGCAGATCACTAAGCATACAATAAAAAGTGATTCTTTTCCTTCTGCTGATACTCAGTGCCTGTGCTCTTCTCACTATCTCACTAACTGCTTCTCTTTCCTGTGTCCTGACTTTGAGGATGCCAAACACAGCATTTGACCAAAGTCAGTGCACAAAATATACAGTGCAATTTTCAGGTATTGAACTTCACATAAACATGGAATAACATGAGCACTGCAACTCCACAGACATCATCTGCTGGTACCAGACAGGTACCAGTCCTCACTGCTCCACCTTGGTGGTTCATCAGGAGAACACAGCTTGCTGTACCTCTCCTCTGAGACGCTGCAAAATAAACACTGTAAAAACAACTTGTCACACAGGCACTGTTGTGTTGGTGTGCAAGAAAAGCCCACGAGGAAGCATCCATTCAGTATGGAGTACAGTTTGGGTCAGGAGCCAAAAATAACATATTTTGGAAATCTGTTCATATAGTTAGCCCTGTTCAATAAAGCAAGAGACCTGCGAGGAAAACAGAGCAGTGACAAGAATCAATTTTACTGATAAAGCAGTTATTTCTTAAAATACATATTCCTGGTTACTCAAGTAAACTCATATTAATTCTGTGGACAGGTTAATTAAAGGGGTGCACAAGTACCTGATAAGCTTGCTGCTGAGTATGTTTCTCCAGTAAAAAGGCACACTCTGGACAATCCACCACACAGTGGATATCTTGTATTTCAGTATTGGCTTTGGTTTACATTTTGTTATCTGCCATTAGAAAATAATTTCTCAGGTTAGGCTAGGGAATACTACTGTCACATACAAATCATCATCCCTTCTCAGCTACCAAGGACATGGTCTCCGTGGGAACAGTAGTTCCAGTCTAGCCCGGCAGGATCCCATCCTTGCTTCCCCCTACCCTCAAACTAACGCACCTCTCCACGCTCAGGGATTGACGGTGTGTGTACTTCCCACCTCCAGGCATTAGTGACAGCTATTCGGGAGAATGAGGGCCTGGCCACAAAAGGTAATGCCTGGTCCCTCAAAACGATCAGGACCCTCTTTCCAGCCAATGTCCATACAGCTGTCCTTAGGCAGTCGCAGACACCTCCTCCCCTCACAAACTCCCTAGCCCCCGAGGATGCAGACATGCCTCAGTCAGGACTAACGATTTTTGCCCCCCCTCTCTTTTACCCCCTGCCATGATACCTGACTCCTCCTTTCACCGAGGGTTTCTCTTTAGCTGATGCCCCATGCCCTTCCGCAGGGAGTGTGATAGCGAGTACAGAGAGCGGGGAGTAACATTTATAGCTCGGCATTTCTCTCTCTCTGGATCTCAGCGCCCGCACTTTCCGGTGGCACTGGGGACCCCGTCCCTGCAGGACCCCCCGTGGGGTCAGTGCAGCCTGGCAGCGAGCAGCAGTGCAGGCAGCAGCCGGTCCTGGCGGGGCCACCCCTAGGCCCTGGGGAGGGGGTCCGCCGACGTCTTCTGTGTCCCCCCGAGGCGCTGGTACCGAGTACCCCACTGGCGGTCTTCTTTCCCCTGCTCCCGGTACCGTTTTCGTTTATCGGAGATCGCTTCGAGGTAATCAACACAGAAGGCGAATTTTCCCTATTAAAAAAAAAAAAGAAAAAAAAGAGGAGGGGGGGTCCAAAAAGGCGGGGGAGGTTTAAAGCGCTGGGATTAAAGGTCTGTGCTAGTTTGAAGCGCTCATAAAACGGCCTGAAGGATGCTATTCTGCTGCAGTCTGGGTTATTTCAGCCCACAGTTGCACAACAAACCATTTAAACATTTCAGCACAAAACAGATTCCATTGTTGGGCTGCACATTAAAAAGTGTTATTCGCTTTGAAGTTTTTGTCTAATGGCTCTAAACTGAAAGAAAATGTTTTCCTATTACTTAATTCAATCATAGCGAAGAGGCTTGGTAAAAAGCCCACGGATTTTGCCCAAAGTGTGACAGAGTTCTCTTTGTGTTTGCTTATCCTCTGCTGTCACACACTTTAATTCGCCTCTCTTTATCTGGCATTCAAAACTTTCTTCAATGACATTCAATAAGGTCCAGCGGCTGGAAAAAAAAAACTGGTTATTTTTTTGGATATTCTTTCCCAGTAGCTTTGGGCTTGGAGTGCATTCAGGAGCTGTTAACCCTTTGCCTCCCTGCAGCTTGGAGCCCTGGGGTTCAGCCCCTGGGCAGCGGGAATCCTTCGAACTGAGGCTGAATCACGCATTCCCCCTCGGTGCCTGGCCACTTCTCAGCGGGAAAGGCTGCCCCTTCCCGGGCGCCAGCTCCGGCGGAAAATGTTTTACATTACCAGTTCCCTGAAAAAAAAAAAAAAAAAAAAAAAGCAACTAAAAAAAAACAAACACCAAAAAAACCAACCCCAACCCAAACCAACAACAATAATTCCAGCCGCATTAACGCTTTAATGGACAGGACACTCGGAAATCCTTTCTAAATCATTGCTGGACAGAGTTTTTCACGAGCATTCGTTTTTGTTCACCTTGAGGTTTTTGTCGTTTATATGTGCACTTAAGGCACATTTCTAGGCTCAAGCATTAACAGTATCGCGGCAAAACTCATAAAGATTTCAATAACTCCGTCAAGAAAACCCAGAGACATGGCAGTACAATGCTTTCAAGACTTTTACCGCCCTTCATTTAAAAAGTTCATTGGTTTTGAGGCGGGCAGGTTGCTGTGGGAGAAATCTTCCCACATTTTTATACATTCTAAGTCGGCAGATGCATTTTGCTTTTCCCCTCTGCATATTAAAAGGGAAGATTGGGGAGGAAAATATATGCCTAGGAATATTTTTTTCCCTTATTTGTTAGCATTCCTTATTCACCTGCAAAACCAACATGCTCCAGGCAGCGCGACTCCGGGGGCTGCTTCTCGAGTAAGCGCTGGTGCGCTCAGCTCCGCGGAACAGGCACGAGCCGGCTTTGGAGCTCGCTGCAAGTTTTGTAGAGCCCTGTGCTACGAAATTCAGACACCTCCGGTGTGTTGAAGATATACCTCACTACAGAGGAGAAATAAGCCTGCTTTCTGTACGTTCCCGAAGTCCCAGGAGTCTCCCGGAGCACCGGTGCGCGGCAGTGCCAAAGCGCGGGCGGTGCGCGGCCGGGACTGGGACTGGGGCCACCGCAGGTGGAGCGCAGCGGTTCGATGGCGGATATTATTGCTAAAAATGAGCAGAGGGACCAGGTATAAAGAAGTGCGGACCGTGCCGAGTGCCCTTTCTCCCGCCGCTTAAGCTGCCGTGGGTGCCTCCTGCACGGCGCGGTATCGATGTATCTGTACCCGCACTCGCGCTGCTCACGGCGGTCGATGGCCGTTTCTCGTGCCCGGGCATCCACGCCCACGCAGGGACCGGGCAGGCGTGCCTGCCGATGGACCACTGGCTGGCACATCTCGGTGATCGGGTGTTTCGCCCGACGGCGGCTACAGCGGTAAGCGGCAAGTCTCTGCACCGGACGGGGACAAAGACGTGGAGTTGGGGACCGCGGCGGGCGCAGCAATGGGGACGAAGCAGCTCGATTGACAAGGGGAGAGAGAGAAGCCGGCGGAGCTGGGGGGCCGACCTGGTGCCACAGGTGGGAAAGGCGCCGGGGGGGCTGGCAGGGGAGGCAGGCGCCAGTGGAGACCGCGGCTGCAGTCTGCAAAATAAACAAGGGGGAGCGGACTGAAAGCTGGGCTGAAAGCGAAGGAGAGCGAT
This sequence comes from Ramphastos sulfuratus, assembly GCA_013399055.1. Lineage (NCBI taxonomy): Eukaryota > Metazoa > Chordata > Aves > Piciformes > Ramphastidae > Ramphastos > Ramphastos sulfuratus. The sequence goes on from WBNM01041466.1 coordinate 21,220, forward strand.
AAAGAGAAAGAAAAGAATATTAAATCGCGAGAGAATGAGAAAATAACCCCGCCAAAGGGATAGGAGGGGAGAGGCCGCCTGGTACGGCGTGGGTGGGGTCGACAAGAATAGAGTACATTATGCAGTTCATTTAGTTAACAAGGGAAATAATGAGGGAGCGTGCGGCGTGAATGCCAAGAGAAGAGGCACAGAAAGCCTATTGAGCGCCCCGGCGCCGCCATCACATGGCGCGGGCGCTATTTAAAGCGGGCAGGCGGGAGCCGTTCAGCACCACTCGGGCTGGCCAGCGGCGCTGCGCGGGAGCTGCGCGGGCGCTGCGCGGGGCGCTGCGCGGGCGCTGCGCGGGGCCATGCCACGCTCCTTCCTGGTGGACTCGCTGGTGCTGCGGGAGGCGGGCGAGAAGAAAGGGGAGGGCAGCCCCCCGCCGCCGCTCTTCCCTTACGCCGTGCACCCCTCGCACCCGCTTCCCGGTCTGCCGGCAGGCGCCTGCCACGCTCGCAAGGCCGGGCTGCTCTGCGTTTGCCCGCTCTGTGTCACCGCCTCACAGCTGCACCCGCCGCCGCCTGCCATTCCCCTCATCAAAGCCTCCTTCCCCACTTTCGGCTCTCAGTATTGCCATTCGCCCCTGGCCCGCCAGCAGCACTCCGTCTCCGCCGTCAGTGTCGGGCACGCACCGGCGCTCTACCAGGGTGCCTACCCGCTGCCTGACCCTCGTCAATTCCACTGCATCTCCGTGGGTAAGGGGGCACGGTTCGAGTGGGGAAACATGCACTTCTGCATGCTATCGGTGGTCACTGCGGGGAGGTGATGGGGAATCCCAGTGGAGGGGGGGAAGGCAGTACGAGATACATGAGGCGGGGGGGTCCCTGGGCAGCGTCTGCAAGTTGGATGAGGAATTCTAGCACCTCTCTCTGCAGGTGCTCGGGGGGATGCGCAAGGAAAGCCTCACTGCTACCCGATCAGGTGATGGGAACAAGGGGATGCGGCCCCGGCAAGCCTTGAGCTCGGGCTCCAGGCACTTGTTGGGCCACCGCCCTCCACGGGGGAGAGAGGGCTGAGATCCCGTAGGGACAGAGGGGCATAGCACGGGCCGGTGGGTGCTCGGAGCTGCAAAGCGATCTGCGAGGGGGTATATCAGGTCTTGACGGTGCGCTTCGCTCCTCAGACAGCACCTCTAGCCAGTTGCCCAGCAGCAAGCGGATGCGCACCGCCTTCACCAGCACACAGCTCCTGGAGCTGGAGAGAGAGTTTGCCTCTAACATGTACCTCTCCCGGCTGCGGCGAATCGAGATCGCCACCTACCTGAACCTCTCCGAGAAGCAGGTGAAGATCTGGTTCCAGAACCGACGGGTCAAGCACAAGAAAGAAGGCAAAAGCAGCTCCCACCGGGGCGGGGGGGGCGGCCACAGCTGCAAATGTTCTTCCCTTTCCACCACCAAGTGCTCGGAAGACGATGAGGACTTGCGCATGTCTCCATCCTCCTCGGGCAAGGACGACAGAGGCCTGGCAGTCACTCCCTAGCACTACCCACCTCGGCTTCTCAGGAACTGTGGGGAGAGCAGGAAAGGGAGTCCTGCCTGCCCTGGTGCTGACATACAGCCGAAGGATTTTATATCGTTTTGTATAATTTGTGTAATTTACGAAGGACTTTCTCGCCTTTCTAGACCACCATGGGGACGGGTGTTCGTACTCCCTGTTGTAAATAAACTGCTCCCTAGGACCTCAGGCGTCCCCCAGTAGTGCTGTCTGACTTGTGTCCCCGCAGGAACGTCCCCGGGCCAGGGAGGCTCCGCACAGACCTTTCCGGGCACTCAGGCGCGGAAGCTGTGCGGCAGTGGGCTGTGAGGGCTCCTGGAAGGATGCTATTATGGGGCTCCCTCAGACGGTGCCCGAAAGCGGGCGAACTGTGAGGGTGGAGAGTTGTTTGGGTTGTTATAATTTTCTTTCTTTCGTTTTTGGTGTTGGTTGGTTGGTTGGTTTTGGTTTTGGTTTTTTCTTTCCAAAATTGGTCTCAGTTTTGGTTTGACTTCCTCGCTGCCGGGCGCGCACCTGTGGTTGTATCATTCGGTCCTCTTCCCTCCTCCTCGGGAGATATTTATTTATTTATTTATGTGCAGAGAAACTACGATGGCCGTGATAATAACGATGATGATAACAATAAAAGCTCGTTGGTGGTTTATTTCCTTCCCTTTACTTAGAAAGCAGCCACTCGGGGTCCGCCGGAGCACCGTCTCTCTGCATCCTTCGCCACCGCAGGCCGGCATCTGGACTCGCCCGCCCAGGCGAGGACTCTCCCCTGCCGCGCTGAAGGTACGGGGGACCCCTGCCTCCTATTCCAGGAGCTCTCTTGGTCCTTCCCGCAAAGGACGACCTGGGGACTCGGCTGAACGCCTTATCCTTTCCATCACGTCTCATTCCGCATGTCGCAGGCAGAGAGAGGTGCACACACCTGTATCTACTGCTAGAGGTGAATACAAACACCCGCCTGGCGGCCGGGCTCGGCTCCTCTCTCCAAATGCCAGCCGCTGCTAAACAGGAAGGACGGGCACAGCCTCACTCGCACCACCCTGTCAGGGCCGCTGTCGATGCCAGACCTGCTGGGGCTCCCGCCTGCACGGCCACTGCCCTCTGGCAGACTCACTCTACCACCGGGGGAGCTGAGAGATCGTTTTTACTCGCGGTTTCCCGGTAGAGACCCCGGGCGGAAAAGCAACCGACAGGTCCCGCAACCCCCAGGGGTGTCGGACCGGCGTCTGCCTCAGGAGAGTGTGGGACCTCCGGGGCGCCACGGTCTTACCGCCTCGCCTTCTGCCCGGGGACTTCCCTTCCCACTGGGCTTACGGGGACGCTCTCTCCGGTGCACCGGCCGTCCCTGCACCCTCAGTCCGTGCTCGGGTCTCCCCGAGAGGATACAGAGCTGCATGGCCTGGCCGGGGGTTTTCATGCCCCGAAACCCGGTGGGAAAGCTTGAGTCTCTGTGTTGCCATCGGTCCCACCCCACACCATGACGGGATCTGCTTTTCATTCCAGAATAGGTCTCTAAGCAACTTACACTACCGAGAAGGGCCAAGAAGGGAGATGTTGTCCATTCTGTGAAGTCCCCGTGGAGAAGATCCACGCAGCTCTGCACATAGGGCTGAACTTGGTGTGGGAAGCTCTGAGTTTGGGGTCTGTAGGCACTGAGTTTTAAAGTCTAGCTGATAAAATTGCAACTATTAGGTCAGCCTCAAGTCCTGTCTATAAGACAAACATGCCATGTTCTGCCCTTCCCAGGTATCCTTAGCTGTTTGTATAGCTGTGAGGCTGGGACATATACAGGCTCCTACAGCTCCATCCTATGGTTGAGGAGAAAACATGACCCTGCAGAGCATGGGCAATGTGGACTTCTCTGGACACTCCAGGACAATATGAGGCAGGAGGGGGCCTGGAGACATTGACAGTGCAGGCCAAGCACAAGACAGTACCCATGCTCTACTGCAACTATCCTGATTGGTGTTCCCTCTGTGGAAGATGGCTTGGTGATAATTAGGCAGGTGCCACAACAGCAAGTCTGGGACACACAGACAAAATGTTTGTGCTGCTTGTCTCCTTGGTGGCCTGCCTTCACCCATTACCTCCTGTGACACTTAGACCTCTGCCATCTCTCTTCCTGCTTCCCTCTCTGCTGGCTCCTCACATCACCTAGCTGAGATGGGATGGCTGATCAAACTAGGACATTCTGTGAGCAACATCTTTCTTGCTCCTTTTCCCATGGTAGTTGGGAAAACTTGGCAGACGAGGGATCAAAACTTGACCTTGCTACAGGAGTCAGTCAATCTCACCTAGTACTTGACTCTGCAATGTTCCCCATGTGTCTTTCCCCAGTGGCCCAGTTCCAACAGGAAAGACCCTTACAGGGATTCCAATTTGCTCAGCATGGCCCTGCAGCCTCTCCAGCTTCTGCCTCCCTTCCTGTCCATATTTACCAGACTTGTGTTTTAAAGTCACAGAGAGACAGAAACAACCTAACAGACCAAGAGGCCTGATATCCTCTTTAACAGAGTCTTGGCACTGAATACACACAAGTGCATGCTCCTTGTGCCTGTTCAGCAACAAGGGTCTGAGCCAGTTGGCTAGCAGCAGGACTTAAGGAACACCAGTTCTAGGCATCTAAGTGCTGCTATTGAAGTGCTGTTGTGGCAGTTGTGTTGAAATACTCAACATCTTTGTCTGCCAGCACATTCCTACCATCTCTCTGGTCCTCCATGGCACAAGCACTGATATAAACAAAAATATGGCCTCTCATGCTCTTGTTTTGAGGCCGAGCAGAGGCAGCCAAGGACAGTTTTTTGACCTTGTGATAGGGATGTTGAAGCTTTGGTACTGCCCATCTAGCTCCTCCTTTGCTGTGAAATCTGGGCAACAGCATGCAGGGTCCTGGGGAACAAATACATTTTGCTCAGTGGTACTTGAGCTCCTGGGGTCCTTCTAGGGAGTAGTCAGAAGACTTTCTGAGTGTATGGATGTAAGTTCACTAGTGTATTCTCACTGCAGGCACAGTGGCTGCAGGTTGTGAGGCAGAATCTTGCAGCGATACTGACCCAGTCAGTGCACATATTACAGAGTGTGTGTGCATACATGTGTCTGTATCCTTTGTGGACTGAGTTTGTCAGCCAGACAATTTAGGACTAATCCTCAGCCATAAAAGGTACCTCATATATGTAAAGTAGGAAGCAGAATTCCCCCATATGGTATAATTTTGTCTGAACAGCAGTAGAACATCACAATGGATGCCCCTAACACCACAGTATTAATATTCTCCAATACACACTGGCCTCTGCTGCAGATCCTGTGTACCTTGCAAAGCCCAGTGGGGCTCTCAGTGCACTTGACAGTCATTATGCCACATCCACATGCAGAGATAATCCCTCCTTAGTTGGGCATTTTTCTAATTTAGTGAGAAATCATTACAGCAAATGTTCAGAGTGTCATTTTCAAGGACTCTGAGGTTGGGGAAATTAAAGTCATTTTGCTGTGGGAAGAGCATGGGCACCTCTGCTAAAGCGAATGTCACAACATGCCAATTTTCAACTTTCTGTCTCTAGCCATTCTGATGGTAGATTTCAGAAAGTTACTTAAGCATTTTAGCATCTAAAATGTCCAGTCTCTCCTGATTGCAATGGGAACCACATTTACAGATCTGCAAAGAGAATTTTAACATTTTCCAGCATATACTTTAAAAAAAAATGTATTTCTATCAAGAAGTTGAATTATTTTTTTGCTTAGCACACAGAGAAGAAACTCTTTGGATGTGACTGATACTTTAAAGATGGTGTCCCAAGCAAACAACATTATCTTAGCAGAGGAAGGAGAACAGAGGACACTGCTGATATCTGGGGCTCCCTTTTCCACTCATTGACAGTGCTGGGTGTGGGTGTCCCACACTCCTTCCCATACACAGCAACTCTTCCTTCACCAGTCTAGGCACAAAATGGGAACATGAGAAATTATAAATATCTGGAAAAACACAAATAGTTGGAATAAAGACTCTTTTTGACACTAGATACCTGTATTTTTAGCTATTGTAACATTAATTTACATTATTTGTCTTCGATATTCATGTTATTTATATTTTTATCTCTATCCTTCACCTTATTCCACACAAAGGCTGCAACAAATAGATATTCAGCTGAAAGCATGCACTGATGTTTTAAGTGTTGCCACTCTTAACCACAAAACTAATATTACTAGCCTGGGATTTTCATAATTCATTTTATCTGCAGTTAACATATTTACACAATGTCAAATCTGATCTGACCTCATGGATCTGGAATAGTGTTTGGAGTAAATGGACTGCTTCTGCTTCAAAATAGTGTCATATCACAGGTATTTGGGTGTTTCTCTCACTCTTGCTTACTTGGAATGAATCTGAGTTATGAATTTACTGGGATAATAAAGCTTTATTTTTAATCTATAAGATCCTGAGAAAGCTTATGAAGTTTGATTCTCTAATGGGAATACAATTTTGTTTGTGAACATGATTGCTTTAAAATACAGGTGTGTGTTAATTAAAGACTCTTAATAAAACGTTTTTGTACAATACTACTAACGATTTGAAGATAGGTACATTAACAGCAGCTATCTCTCAATTACATTTATTTTGAAAGTGTTTTTGCTATAAACACAAAGTACTCATTTATCAGGATGTAATTATGCAAAATGAGGAGATCTCCTAGGATACTGACACTGATGATGACAGCAAATGTCTGGGCCTGTTGCTGCTCAGTGTAGTTGTAGCTGGATAGGAGCTACTGCCTGATGCTGTACAGCTAACAACTCTGGGAGTGCCCTATGTGCTCCATATAGTATATAACCCATATATATTCTAGCATGTATAAATATTGAAATGAACAAACTCAAAACCCAAAAGAAGTAGTAATCAGGAAAACAAAATCTTCACTCTCTCTTTTTCTGTACTCCCTTTATCGTTTTGTTGGAACTTCTGCAAATTCATTTTCCTTTTCTCTCTTGATATTTTCTGTTAGGCTTGTTCCCAGTAAAGGACACATGGAAAAGGGTAGCTTTTCATCACATATTTATTACCAGCCTGTACAGACCAAATTGGAAAAACACATAAAATACTCTCAGGGTGGACTCAAAATATGCCTCGGAGATAGTCACTCCTGACATGCCTTTCTCTATTCTGTTCCTCAGCCTCAGCTTTCCAAATACCTAAAGTATTAGCATCAGTCACAAGCTATGAATACATTATTCTAGGCACTTTGCAGACAGTTAGGTAGTGGCCTCCAAGTTAAACACAGCTATGTACTAATATTTTGGATCTTGGGTAGGAGTATCTGGCCTGGATTTGCCTTCAGTTGTTGCTCCAGAAAGACCTGGGTCTGCTGCATGTAGGTCGTTCTTGCCAGCATGGTGAAGATGTCAGACACCCTAGCACATCTGAAGCAGTACTGGATGCCCATCCAAGCACACAAAATGATGCTTGACAGAAGAATTTACACCTGAAGCACAAGTAGCACTGCCAGTTCACACAGCCAAGCTGACTCTCTGACACAATTATTATCTTCTATTAATTTACCTTTTCTCACTTCTCCTTCCTATAGTTCAGTCAACCACCTGTTTAAAGTTAAGCACATACTCTGCCAGAACAAGCCCTAGATTTTCTTAGGTTGATTTCCACCCTTAGTTTGATAAGTACCCCTCTCCCCATTTCCCCAGAACTCATGGGGGACATCCATCCATCTCCTATGTTTGATTTTGCACAGAATTTAGATTACATTTTGTTTGAAACATGCTACCAAAAGTGAAGCTCCCTTCTGCTTTCTCTTCCTTTCTTTTCCTTTAGTTAAGCATACATGTAAAGAAACCTTTCAGTGCATTTGTAGAGCCCGAATACAGTAGAGTGACACAAAGCATTCTGGATATTGCTATGCAAATGACATGCCAAGAATGTTTAGACTGTACCTTGAAGCAGTAAACAAGTTGATTGTCATGGTGTCATGGTAACTAGAGCTGGATCTGTTTCATACGAATGAGGTTCCAACCTTCGTTTTTATTTATATTACTAAAGCAACTCAGTAGTTCAAAGCTCATCACCCTGTTGGTCCTCTGGAGAGCCAGAGGTAGAAGAAATGGCCTCGTGTACCAGGACACCATTTAGAATGAAACAATGAACTACTTTAACACACAATTTCGTGTCACCGAGGATATTCAAATATACACAAATCTGAGCTGGGAGATGCTGTCAACATCAAGGAGAATTGCCATGTGTTCTTGTCAGCATTGCTGTTATACTAGTGTAAGTTACAGTCTGCAGAGCTGATACCTGGGGGTACCGAATCTCATGTTTTTAAACCAGTGAATTGCTCACATCTCCCAAAAACATGTAAGTGTGAGTAGTGGAGAAGGCACCAGGGCTCTCTCGTGAGCAGCATCTGTCTCTGTGTGGGTCTGTAATATTAAGAACTCAGACTGCTGGTCAGCAGCTTGCATTTCCCACTTGACTTCTTGTCAAGCAGAGCTGTGACCATTTCTCTGGTTTTGACTCAGCCATCTTTCCCTGGTAGGAAGGAAGGCCTCTAACACTACAGGATGATCACACTAATGACTTAGAAATTATGGAGTTGTTTTCCTAGCCTTGTAACTCAGGGCTGAACTGTTCCGGGTTCTGATGAGCCCCCTCATTTATTAAAGTAAACGCACTCCTGGAAATCGTTCATCCAAGATGAGCCACCACAGATTTGGCTCCAAATACCATCTTTCCCCTCTGCAAACAGAAGATGTTTTCACTGATGAAACCAGTAATATGGCAATACTGTCCTGCTCTACAAAATAAACTTACTGGAGTTTCCTAGATGGTTGTGGCAGCATAAGCTTGAGATTACAAAAGTCTGCTTACATGGAACAGTTAATACTCACGTTCTTTTGAGGAGCCACGTGCCCAATACTAACTGTCAGCTGATCTAAGAGCATTACTTTGGCAGAGGAATTTGCCCTTTTTTGCACTGTTTTTAAAAAAAGACCGAGGCTTTAAGGAGGATCACAGAGCTGCTCAGGTAGCCTGGTACAAACCACAGGGACTGATCCAGGACTCAGCTTGCTGTCTCTCTCTGTGTGCTCATTTTTCAAACCCATACTGTCAACAAAGAGCAACCAGAAGAACAGCTATTACTAGGTCAGACCAAAGGGCCATCCTGACTCAGTGGAAAAATTCAGAGTTCTAGGGGAAACTGCAGGAGCCTGATGTATATGATATTTCTTCCAGCCTCCATTTACAGCTTAAGTAATTCTCTAAGATTTCCTATGAAACCTCAAATAAAAAGTCATCTATGGCTGTGTCCTGTATAACGGAGCCCATGTAACCTTTCAGTGCTTTTCAACACCCATAGTTTTTCCAGTCTGCATGGTTTCAGCAGAAATTCATTGGGTCAATAAGAGGATGGGAATCTACCCACCAGCTGTACAATGTACCTTCTAGTCAGACTAGCATCTAGCAGAGCAAAATTACATAATCTACAAAGGTGAACTAGATGTTTCTTATCCTGAAAGGCTTCTTTTAAGCCTTTAGAATTGTTGCTATGATTTCTAGCAGATTCAAAGAGATGAGAGGCCAGACAGTTTGGAAAATGTCACTGAGCAGTCCGTAAATTAATGATTTGTCTGTCCTTTAAATGTCCAGAGTCATTCTGATTCTTACTATGGTGTTGAAGGCACTTGTGACTAATTGGTAAGGAGCTCAAAGGAGCTCAAAGTCCAGACGCAGATGGAGAACATCAGACAAACTAAAATATTAATATCTCAAAGAAAGAGAAAATAGCAAAGAACCATGCCCAAAATAATTGACTAATATATGAGGGTGTTTCCTTTACTGCTCACTTTTCAAGGAGGCATTCAGAACCAGTGGGATCAGGTGAATGTACCCTACCAAGCCACTGAGCATGACACTACCTGACAGAGAGCACAGCAAAATCCACCAGCACAAAAGCAAACTTCACCCATGTGGGAGAGAAGTGAATTGTACAATCTGTGTTGGAAGGTCATAAAAAAGAGTCTTCCAAAACACAGGGCACAGAAAGAGACCCTTTCATATGCTGAGAAGTGTGAGAGCTCCTTGGCAGTGCACCAAACCTATCTCGCATCGCCCAAAACCTTGCCTCGTGAGTGCTGGGATCTTCTTTGTGCCTGTATTGGCTTGAGATATTACATCCCACAGCCTCATCCCTTCTCTTGTTACCTAAGGTGACTTGCAATGATCTGTCTGAACCACTCATGTGCAGCTCCCTGACTCATTAATAAGGGGATGGGAATCCTCCCATCAGCTGCCAAACTTGCACTGAAGATGTATCACAGCTACTTGGCCAGGCTCACCATCCAGAGTCAGAGCAGAGGAATAAACCATGGATGGCAGAATACATTTTTGCCAGGCCAGCAGAATAAAACCCTGAAAATCACTTCAATGAAGGTGGTCTAGAAAGATGAGCTCCAGGGTAGTTGAATGCACTCTTGATACCAGAAAGGAGGTGGAAGAACTTCTGGGGACCTATCATTCACTGAACAAACTTCTTTAGCTGAAACAATTGCATTTACACAACTCCACTTGAACTGTAATGAAATCAGAGGCAGTAGCACTGAAGAACCAGTAAGCCAAGGAGTGGGTGGAAAACATTGTCACCTGGATTTGCATCTAGAAAAGTGAGGGCTGAGCATATTTTAAAGATGCTTGATCAGTTTCATAAGTGGTAAAAGCCTACTCATCAGTGCAAGGCAGACCAGACAGAGGTCCAGAGGAAGAATCGTCAGGGCTGTGAAATGGGCATGTCCACCCTGGTCCTGCTCTTGTGACAAGAGTATTTTTCTTCACTGCTGCTCATCAGCCACTGCAAGGTCTCCTTGCAAGTAGCTCATGGGATGTATGAGCACCCTGTAGGAATAAATAAAACCCTGACCCAAGAGGAGGGTAGAAGGGAGTTACCTGCCATCTAAACCCAGTAATTTAAGTGCTGTGAGAGACCAGATGCTTACAACTCATTAGCTCACTACAAAATGTCTTCTCTGGCAGCTTTGACCTCGAAATCTAGCAAAGCTTCTTACAGTCTCCACAAACCCGTAAGGGAGAAAGTCCTCATTCCCTGATGAAACACTGCTTTTCCTGAAAAAGAATTTGGGAGTATCTGACAAGTGCCGGTTTGGGTGGTTCAGCAAAACAATGTTCAGTAGAATAATTAATGCTGTATTTAGCATGACTAAGGTAGGCATCAGAGCCTGAAGGGTGGTATGTCCTCTCTGTCAGGCTGTTCAGTGTAGCTGTGGAGCCATCCCCCAGGAGATGCTGATTCTAACCAGAAACTGTTTACACAGTAACATCCCAAGTGTGTGGTATTATAGTCAGCAGCTGATCCTAAAAAGTGCTTTGAGGTTGCTCTTCTGTGATCTGATCAGACTGAAAAGCAGACTGGTGATTTTGTGCATGTGATATTTCCGGGTGTATGTGCCACACTTTTCCACTGAGATTTGAGGATACTTTTGGCCAGCTCCTTCCCTGACTCTGCAACACAAAGGAGAACAATATCCAAGCTCTTGGTGAAAGATACCCTTAAATTACATTCTAGATGGCAGAATTTTTCTCATTCATGAGCAAGTTCTTACCTGTCCAAGTGCTACTAAAGACAGCGGTCTCAGTGTTCAAGCTTCCAGCTCTGAGGTTTCCTCACCCATTGCATTACAGCAGCAGCTCCATGGAGATTTGATCACAGAGCAGTGAGCAGGTGAGGTGAATACCTTT
>WBNM01041466.1:38031-72802 GCA_013399055.1 Ramphastos sulfuratus
CCCTTTTTTTTTTCCATCATTAAATCTGCACCTGCAATGTCAGGGGGTCAGCAGATAATAAAATGTGGCACCTTTGAAACTGCTCAACCACGTGAAAACCGCTGTAATTGATCAGATTAATTCCATGAAGCACAAATTATAGGCACAACTGGGTGGGGGCCAAGGGGGGGACCGAAGCAGGCCGGGGAAGGGAGCAGAGGGAAGTTCTGGGAAGCTGCAACTGATCTGAGCGATTTATTTATTTTTTTATTTAAAAAATTTTTAAAAAAAAAATATATTATTGTTAAATGGGAGTTGGTGAGGAGTTTGGGATGTGGGAGCTCCTGCCCAGAACTGAGCAAGCACTTATATCAGACACCCGTGCATACACACGGAGCCTCCAGCCATTGTGAGCTTTTTTGACCTGATAAATGCGCTTGGCTGGCATCAAATAGTCCAGCTTTGACCGTTCCCATTTAAATATGTGAATTAGTCATGAAGCATGACACAGCCTGGTGAACTTGCTAAACTGCTGGACTCTATAGGAGCAAGGGGGGGCGACGGGACGGCAGAGAAAACCATTCAGCCTCTTGCTTTAGGAGTAGAGGTGAGGGCCGCGGGGCCGAGCAGGGCAGGGCTGGGGCTGCAGGGTCCCATTTTGACCCTCGGAGTCCCGGGGTCCCACTCTGACCCCCAGAGCCATCTCCCGGGGCCAACCCCTGCCCCTGTGTCCACCCGTACTCCGAAGGCAGCGTAACCCGAAGGTTGGCCGGGCTTTAGGGGCCCTTGGGCACCACTCACCCTAGCGGGCTTTGGGGCTGCCTCCCCTAGGAAAGATTCGCGTCCCTCCTTTGGAGCGTCCCATCCTTCGGCAGTGCCGAGGATGTTTTCACAACTCCTCCGCATTCCCCACCCTTCGTCAGGACAGAGACGCGGAACACAGAAGCAAAAGGAGAGTGGGGCGGGGGAGGGGAATGTGAGCAGTCAATTCCCAAACAGCACAGAGGCAGAGGCGGCGAGGGAGATGAAGGCAATCGCAAGACTGTGGGGAATCAGGCCCTTACCCCGGGGGGCTCAGGCACTGCCTTCCAAACAGGCATTTCCCCACCTCTAGCAAGGGCCGTGCGAGCCCCCCAGCCCCCGACATCGGTGCTCAGTTCTCTAAGCAGCCCAGGCCAGGTTCTCCCCGTCGAGCAGCAGCATCGCGCGGCGTCTCCAAACATGAGGCCGCAGCGCCCCCTGCCGGCAGCAGGGAGGGGGTGCCGCTGTGGCTCAGATGCTCCGGTCCCGCAGAGCCGAGGCACCTCTGCTTTGACCCCCGCTTCTCCGCCGAGGAAGCACCAACCTCTGTGGAGTGCGGGGGCGTGCGTGAGCACCTAAACACACTGTGAAGACTGCTGCAGGGTAGGGACTGAAGAGAACGCTGTACTTCGGCAGGTTAGAGGCAGCGAACACAATCGAATTCCGGTTATCTTTTGCAGTGGCCACACCAGCCGAAGACCCGTTGCTGATCTCTTGCATCACCACTGGGTGGCCCTGAGGCTGCCGGGCTATCCCTTACCTGCCAGCGGAGCACCCACCTGAGCTGTCTTTCGTAGGTTACAAAAAGTTGTAAATACTGAATCATTCCTCTCCCAGAGGATCGACCACGATAAAGAACTATGATTCAAAACGCGATGCTCTTCGTTCTGAAGAGGAGCAGAAGTGGCTCCTCAGCACGTTGTTCTGTGTCAGAATAACAAGAGTTGTCCTTGGGTTGTAGGTATGAAGAAGAAGCTGGTGCTAATAATTATTTTTTTTATATAAGATGGTTCAGAACTGCATTACTGCCCCAGATACAGGCTCTTTTTCACCTGAAGAATGTTTTATACCTGTGACCTTAGACTTAGATGGAAGGCAAACATCTTGCAGCAGGGCACAAATGTCCACGGGAGAGTTAAGGATTACCTGTCAGTCACGCAGCTCAGTAGGACAGGAAGAGATGGGAGCATCTCTCCAGGGTTCATGAAGGTCTCTGAAACCTACAGGGCTACTCTACTCTCTGTAGTTTTGCAGTTTGACCCTGCAGGAATCTAGAAGAGTCTCTAAGAAGACCAGGAGCTGCCTGGGCCAGCTGGCAGCCTGGTAGAACCAGTCAATTCTAATTTCTTCAACGTGCATGGGAAAGGTCTTTGGAGCACTTAAGTGTGTCAAATATTACTACTTAAATTCCACTGAAATCTGGATTAAGCATGATGTAAGTAATGGACAGCCCTAAGCAATGATACACTTAAGGCTGAGCACTGCTAGCTGCTGTTGAACCACTATTCCACTTGTTCTTAAAACCACTAATGCTCCAGAACTCCTATTCTTAAAACCAGCGATGCTCCTGATCTTACATAACCTCTGTTGAAAAGACATTAAACAGCTATCTAGACCTCTGTTATAGATCTGTAAACTGCTGACAAAGCATGGGAGGATTTAAAGGAAAATGGGAGCTGGAATGATTGATCCTAGAATATTAAAGGTAGAACATGGACATGACTAAGAATATGTTACAGCTCTGGATAAGGAAACCACACACCTGTATGCCCATAAAAGGACATGGTTTCAAAAGAAACAGACTAGCATTATTAAATCAGCATTAAATCTTCAAAGATAAAAACACTTCTGCATAGTGCAAAAGATTTTGAGACTCGCTCATCACTGGCCACACTTCCAGCAGAATGAAAAAAAAAACAAACAAAAAACCCCTGCATGCTGCTTTCCATAGCAGCTGGTTGAAAAGAAGGCAGGGGAAAGTGAGACAACACTTATTTAAGAGTAGAGCCTAAATCAAAATCTAACTATTGTGCTACAGATTCATTCTTGGCCGTTAATATTTCAGGTTTTTGTCTTGTTTAAACTCAGTTAAAGAAATTTGGCTAATGCCCAGGCAAACATCTTTGGAAATGGACCATCAATATATGGTCTGTAAAATGTATACATTTAGGTTGGAGCAAAAGGAAAATTAAATTATTGTCTGAATATGGCTGGCATTTGATACCTGGACCCCCGCCTTAGGCACACCTAGGACCTGTGGTTATTTTGCCCTCATTCTACTGCTGCAGGCTTTTGAGAAAGAAGTGTGCATCCTATGTCCATCCTCTGTGCCACACACCCCCCCTCCCCTCCCATCCCCTCCCCCTGCCAAGTCTCACTGTGATGAATTCACAAAAGTTCACAGATGAAGATTTACAGAAATACCAACACATTGCAATGACCAAGCCAAAATGAATTAGTGTAACTTGGTATTGGGATGGAAGAGGCTGCCTTTGCCTGTGGGTGTAATAAGGGGCACATTTCTGATGCATGAATAATGAAACAGTGTACCAGACCTCATCAGGGTCCAGGAGCACCTGCCACTTACTCGTGGACATAAGATGCATGTTTCCAGATTAGGAGAAAGTTTTAAGCAATCATCACAGAGTATGTATGAAATTCTGGGATGCAGAAAAGTCTGCAAGACCAGGTAACAGCACACCGCCTCTAGAGACATCAGAGAATTTGGTATTATATGTTATAAAAATGTCATGCTTTTGTCATTTTTGTTGTTATAGTTCCCAGGCAAAGAAACCTTTAAAGGTTTCTCATTTGTACCTTAAGAGGCCCTTAGAACTTAGCTGCTCTGTCAGGAGCATGCTGTAGCAGTCATTGACTGTGCCTTCAGTGAGGACAACAGAAGAGGAGCAGAAGCACATCCCTCTACAGTCCTGAGTCTGATTGTGCTGTTTCCTCTCCCTCTGGTAGCAGGGAGCCTGGGAGGGGGAAAGCTTAACGGTAACATTACTCCCAGCTGAAAAGCAGGGAAGGTGGAAAAGAGAATAAATGAATTCTCTGATTTTTTTTTTTTTTTCTTCCCTCCCAGGGCAAGAAGATGGTAGAGTAACAGCAGTCTTAGCCATGAGCCCATCTGGTCAGCATATGTAGGAGGTTCCAGCCTCTTCCATTCTGTTTGCCTGGGGCAAACACCTCCATTACATGTTTTTGTGTTCGGCCAGCAGTGCTACTCACAACCCCTTCTTCTTACTTACTCCTGAACTTACATTTGGCTCCAGTAGCACTTTCCTCACTCAGAAGTGTCATTATTTAAAGTATCTCTATGACATCTGGTTTCTTCTACACTGATACAGCTGTTGCAAGCTAATTTGCAGACTGTGCCATGAAAAAAAAGCTTCTCCACTTTCTCCAGGGTTTTTGATTTTTCACAAAGACATTCTTGTACTGTAGCTCTGTTTGCATGGATGCACTGTACAGCCCTTGAGTTCATTCCCATCTATAAACTCTGTGTACAGCAATTGCCTCATCCCATGGTGCACATCAGTACATTGCTTCAGGTTATTTGAGTTCTGCATCATGTGAGACTTTGTCCTTACCTCTTACTCTTCATCACATTTGTGACTCCTGTTCTTTGCTCATTCTTCAACTCTGCTATCTTTGTGCTGCACTCTCAGAGACTGATGGGAATGGCACTGACACTGGAGAGCATGCTCAGTCATGTAATGTGCAAGGAAGCTTCTGGAAACATTGGTCTCCTTGTTATGCCACCTCCCAATGGATTTGCATGTTGTTGAAATGAGAAAAATAAGCTGCTGTTTGTCATAAAAAATGTCCTGGGTCCATCCAAGGAGGGAATATTTGGAAGCAGTCAAACTTGGAAATTTTAACTTCTGCTTTGAACCAGCGAATGAGGAGGAGACAGCTGTCAAAAGACATAAAACTGGTGCTATCCTAAGACTTTTAATTAAATAAGAAGTGAGTAGCTCATCTTATGTATACAGACCTTGGAAAAGCTTGACATAGATGATCTACTTCAAAACTGTGTTGAGGGAAGGGAAAGATAAGGAAACGGTAAGAGATTTGCATCTTAACCAAAAAGAAATTTACTACTTTACTCTGTACTCCAACCATGGCTATTTTTATGTTACAGTTTACCTACAAATCTAAGCCCAGGCTCAGATGGTCATGTTTATCCCACCTGATGCAAGAACATTCACTGCACAGCCCACTATATTATTCTGTCCTCTCCTTTTGCACATGCCACCTGGTGGCCCTACAAGTGCAAAGCTTGTAATGCTTTACATGGGGACATTCTGAGACCGGCACAATTAAATGAACCATCTGTGAAACGTTTCTCTCCTTCTGGGATGAAGACCATGGAAGGTCTCCCAACTCTTGAGTGAACCAGTCTGTGCTCATCAACCATGTGATGGTTCCAGACATGTTAGCACAAGAATTTTCATCATTGCAGCCAAGTAACAAGATTGAGGTTGTCATACCATAGAACTCTACGGGGATGATCAGTGCCTTTTGAGATTTTAGCATTATGGATTGTGGATGCAACGAAGAATTGAAAATGATACTCTAGAGGATTTCTCATGCTGCCATATGCTGTATTGGCCTCATCTTCCAGGCTGCATTAAATCACAGTCACAGAATAGTCTGAGATGGAAGGGACCTTAAAGATCATCTAGTCCCAACCCACTTGCCATTAGCAGACACCTTCTACTAGATCAGGTTGCTCAAGCCCTGTCCAACCTGGCCTTGAACACTTCCCGGGAAGGAACTTCCACAACTTCTCTAGACAATCTGTTCCAGTGTCTCACCAACCTTACAGTAAGCAATATCTTCCTTATCTAAATCTAAATATCTTTTTTACAATCTCTTCTGGTTTGAAACTGTAACATCTTGTCCTATCACTACACTCCCTGTCAAAGAGTTCCTCCCCTTCTTTCCTATAGGTCCCCTTTAAGTACTGGATGGTCACTAGAAAGTCTCCTGGAGTCTTCTCTTCTCCAGGCTGAACAACCCCAACTCTCTCGACTTGCCTTTATAGGAGAGGTAGCTGGCTTTCTGGGCTGCAAGTGCACACTGATGGGACACGTTGAACTTCTCATCAACCAACAACTCCAAGTTTTTCTCTGCAGGACTGCTTTCAATTTGTTCTCTGTCCAGTCTGAATTAGTGCTTGGGATTGTCTTGATCCATATGCAGGGCCTTGCACCTAGCGTTGTGAAGTTTCATGAAGTTTGCATGGGCCCAGCCCTCAAGCCTGTCAAGGTCCCTTTGGATAGCATCCCTTCCCTCCAGCATATTGAGCGCACCACACCGCTTGGTGCCATCTGCAAACCTGCTGAGGGTGTGCTTGGTCCTGCTCTCCACATCTCCAACAAAGATAGTAAATAGTAGCTGTCCCAATACAGACCCCTTAGGAACACCCTTCATCACATTCTGTCTAGATAAATCTTTTGACATTCATCTGGCTAGAAGCTGTTCACAATCCAGTCTTGCTATGCTATCTTCAAAGTCACCAGAGAGAAATAACCACCAGGGATGCAGTTCCCAACATTCTGAGATTAATTCCATTGTCTGAGATTAATTCCATTCCATTGTCAGAGGCTGTAGACATCTGGAGTAACATTATATGAAATTCCTACTGTTTCCTGCAGTGGGATTTGTTTTATTTATCTTCATTGCTTTTCTAATAAAGCTGAGAACTATTTCTGACAGGTGTATGAAGAGAAGCAGGCCAGGAGCTCAAAATGGTTTCCTGAGATGGAGGTCCTGGATCTACATTTCCAGACAGAACTCTGTGGAATGGTGGTTTTTCGTCAGCTCCTTGACTGTCTGTATCTGAGGCATGACCACTTGCTTTTCTTCTCCTGCAGCAAAAAGGCACTAGGATGTTGGGTGGCTTTGGCACCAGCAATGGTGTCTATGGATGCATCAGTGCTGCTGCCAGCTCAGACTTCTTCTCTTCATGACATCACAACACATTATGTTCTTCAAAAGTGTTGACAAGGCGGTGGCTCCTACTGAAACAGCAGAAGCCTTCATTCAGGCAAAAGCAACTTTGTAAGCACCTGCACAAGACTGTGAATAGATGGTTAATGAAGGCACATTCCTGTTGGACTTTTCTCCGTAGGGATCTTGTCCCCATGCTGCCTCATTACATGGCATTGTTTGGTGCAGCCTCATGATGTCAGTGTGTGCTTCAAGGGCAAAAGAAATAAGGTGGAATGCTCTCAGCAGGGGGTTTGCAGGGGCTCTGCAGCAGCAGACAAAATACTCCCAACAAACAGTGCAAGGTATCAAAATATCCAATGTGATCTGAAAAGTTGGCCTGATGTGAAGCACATCTCGATCCATAATGGTTACACAACTCCCAGCATCCACATCAAACACACCCTGCTGTGGGACAGCTGAGCTTTTGCGTGTTTCCAAATCAAACACCACATCATGAAGTAGGAGGTTTTTGTTTTATTTTTCTCCAGAAGAAATGTCCCCACCAAAAGATATCAGGTGGTCTCCTAAGAGAGATGATGATTTAACTTAGTTAGCTCTCCAAGATAGGCTGAATGCCAGATTTTACAGTCATTCTGATCCTCGTTCATGTGACTGAAGTTCCTTGTTTGATTAGATGATGACATGTTAAGCACAATATTCTCCAGTACCAATAGGTCATACCTGATGCTGCCGACTCCAAACTCCAAATCATCCCTAAATTTATGTGGTTGCTAATTCTTCTGTGTCTATGGAAAATTAATGAAGATATGAGCTCCCAGTTCTCAATACTGTTCTTACACAGTAACTGCTTCTAGTTGTGTGCCCCAGGATGTAAAGTTACAGAGACTGAAAAGAGGCACTGCTCTGCTTGACTGCCCATGTCTTTTTTGTGTTGTACGAATGGGCACATTTCTCTGAGGAGTTGCTCTTTGTTCAGTGATTTTGGAGGAAAAGAGTTTAGGGCAGTGAAAACATCAGATTGTTGCTTATTCTCACTATGTCAGACTAAGCCCATTTGTATCTAACACCATTTTGGCCTTTTCTGCCTGTGTGGAGTACATTTACACTCTGCATAGCATCACTAGAAGAAAGCTACACAAGAATCTTTTATTGAACAAATGGCAGACAGGACCACTCCAGATGGCAAGTGAACACTCCTGAGCCAGGCCACTGTGCTTTGGAGGACTGTCAGCAAGGATTAGCATAACCTTTCTCCTGGTGGAAGAGCTCTTCATCAACCCAGCACTTGTCAAATCCCTCCAGACTTCCAGGACTCTGGCTTCAATTGCAACTTCATGAGGGGAAGAGAGCAGCTCTTTGGAGGGGGAATCTGCCTGCATCTGCATGGACAAGAACAAGGTCACACTTGAGGATACAAAATAGATTATCTCAGCTTCAGCTGCTCCAGGATAGGTGATGTGTGAGCTACTCTGGGGTATACTGTCTGGTTTCCAGTTGCTGTTTTCCAATGGGATAATCTCACAGAGACCTACAACATATTTGCCAGCCACGTGTGGATGTTTTGTATATATTAAACACCTAAGTTGACGCTAAAACCCAAGATTTGGGCAACTAGATGCCTCCTCTACTACATTTGAAATACTTTGGTTATTGCCATGTCCTGTTCTTATGAAGAAGATGTTTATGTGCTATTCCAGCTCACAGTTCTTTGTCCTTCTCGCAGCCCAGTTAAAAGCATTCAAATGTGTGATGGTTTGGGATTTACTCGTGTCCGCCCCCCAAATTCACCAAACTAGACTCAGTCAGATGGAAGCTCAGGAAGCTATATTTACAGCTTAGCACAATTTACAAGCATATATATACACAAATATTTACAGTTATATATGTTAAAAGTAACACAGAAACACAAAATCCCTCCCCAAACAGTCAGACTGCCAGGAAGCTTCCAACCCAAACCTTCTCCCCCTTTTCCCCTCTTTCCCTTCCCTCAGAAATAACCAGATCAATCCCTGTATATCTCTGATAAATCTGCAGAGAGCTGAGGTGAGATGTCGAAAAGACAACAAGGAGGTTAGGGGAAAGAGGTTACATCAGTTTAACGAGTTAAGGCAGATGCAATCACTCAGACCAACAGAGAGAAGAAGTGAGAACTGAGAAGTGTGTGAGGAGTGTCTTATCTATATTTTGACTAGTTGTGTTTCTCAGCAGAAGAATGAGTGATATAGGCCACCGTCATTTTTCTTTCTTTGTACAGTTAACCATTTAATTTCTCTCAGTAAAAATATTCCAATTAGCCTCAAACCAGCACAAAATGAAATACGAGTCCCTCAAAAACAACCAGGTTATACACAGCAAACAGAATGCCATGGGATGGATATGCAAAGACTTGTTTTGAATCTACAACAGTCCTCATGTTACAGCTCTTACAGGACTGCTAATTCGTAAAATAGCTGCTATTTTCTGCAGTGAAGGGCCATAAATCATGCTATGAACCTTCTCCAGAGCCTGAAATGCCAACATTAGGGTTTTGTGTGTTAATATTTTATGATTTGTATTACAACAAATACTTCCAGTGCCTTGTTGCACTTGGTGCTGTACAAGCCCAAAGGTTCAGTACTGTAAATATGGCAAATTTACTGGGAGAGGCAGCACCTTTAATTAGCCATGGACAGGCTTTCCAGAACACAAGCCTTTCTTTACACTTCTTTGACAAGTTTAAAATGGTTTTTGGTGTTCCCAAGCTTTGTGCATTTTCCCAGTCACATTACTTGCCATTGCTTCTTTGGTACTTAATATGTACCTAAGTTCACTCAAAAGCTCCAGTTTGGCTCAAGGCCAACCTGTTTGGAGTAAAACTCAAATTTGGGGTGAGACGTGAAGTAAGACAAGGCGAGAACTCGAACTCATGCCATCTTTCATCGTAGTTCTAAGAGTACTTGTGCCTACAACATGAACTGATCTCAAGAGCACCAAGGGCTGGTGGAGTCATCTGGTGCTTCGAATTGGCAAGCATACTCAGGATCAGAGTGGGGATCCACTGTCTGGGATCCACAGTTCAAACTAGGCTCTAGGCTTTGCTTCAGCCACTGCTGTGCCTGCCAGCGTAGATGTAACCAGAGGAACTTAATGGTGCAATGCAATACTGACCTCACCAACCAATGAGGTTTTTCTTTCCATAGCCATCTGGATGACACTTCAGCAATGTCACACTGTAAATCTGGAAGCATCATGATCATAATTATCTCCCATATATTCATAATTATTATCAGTGCCCTGGCAGGCATGGATGAAGCTGGTATTAGCTGTTTTCCTACTTGATGGTAAATGTTAAGTGATAGGCATTATATCTGGTAGCATTATGTATCTGTTGAGTTTAATCTCCTTGCCTCTTTCCTTTGGACCTTAAACATGCTTTATTATATCAAATAGCAATTAACATTCCTCAGGGGTGAAGGTAGCTACACGGTGTGTTTACGGAGGCGGCCAGCTGTCGCCACTTGGCAAGCAACTTTTATCATAAGCTGGCTGAATTTAACATATATCAGCATTTGTCAGCCCAGACTTTGTCAGTTTTATAAACGAAAACAAAGGGACAATAAATCATTTGGTGCCCAGGTGATACGGCACACATAAGAGACCATATTTACCAGGCTAGGTGGATTCAACCAACAAAAGGCATCTCAGATTTTGTTATTTGATCTTTATTGAATATAGCCTCAGATGTCTTTTTTTGGTGCACAACCCACATCTGAAAGATTTGGTGAGATGTATGCTAGGTGGCCTTATTCACTTTCATTTAGGCTGGTTGCCTCACCTTTCATTTCTTCTCAGTGAGATGTGAACATTTCCACTGGCTCCTGTTGGAGTGCATTTTACTCAGCATCCATAACATTATTAACATCTCCTGACTTGTGGGTGATGGAGCACAGAACTGGGAGGAGAAAAACACTGAAGTGGGGCAAGTCCCCATTCTTAGAAGCCTTAAAAAATTGCTCCATTAATTTTCAGTCATGCTTTGCCCCAGTATCAACATATGTCCTCTGAATATTGAAGGTTAACCAGGACTCATAGATGCCATCTATACCAGTAAATGAGTCAGCATCTGTTGTCTGACCTTGGGGGCTAAATGGCCACCCCAGAGTGGGTGGTTCAGTCATAGCACCTACTGGACACAGTGCTGTGCTACTCCCTAACCATGTCCAGGCTAGCTGGCATGGATTGAAACTGCCAGGATGTAACCTGCAATCTTATTCAGTGCAGCGGATTGCAGGACAGGAGGCAAACTGTGCATCTAGGGATAACTTAGGTAGTACACCACTGCCCTTGCCTTGGGCAATATGGAAAAGGGGGCATGCTGGGATGCATCTGCAGGTCCTGAGGGAACTGACAGAAGAAGTTGCTAAGCAGCTTTCCATCATATTTAAGAAGTCATATAGCAGTTTGACAAAGCTCCCACTGACTAGAAAAGGAGAAGGATAACCTCCATTTTTAAAACAGGAAAAGGAAGACACAGAGAACTATAGGCCAGTCAGTCTCACCTTTGTGCCCAGTAAGATCATGGAGGGGATCCTCCTGGAAGCTGTTAGGGCACATGATAAATAAGGAGGTGACTGGTGACAGCCAACATGGCTTCACTGAGGGAAAACCTTTGGGTGTGGACAGTAGAGATTGTGTACCCTTAGCAAGTCTGAAGATGACACCAAGCTGTTTGTGGTGCAGTTGACACATTGGAGAGAAGGGATGTCATCCAGAAGGACCTTGACAGGCTTCAGAGGTGGTCCCATGCCCACCATCATGAAGTTCAAAAAGGCCAAATGCAAGGTCCTGTATGTGGGTCATGGCAATCCCAAGCAGAAGTTCAGGCAGGACAGATAGTGGATTGAACGCAGCCCTGCAGAGAATGACTTGGGGGTGTGGGTTGATAAAAAGTTTAGCATGATCCTACAATGCGCACTTGCAGCCCAAAAAGCCAACTGTACACTGGGGCTCCATCAGAAGAAGTGTGACCAAGTTGGTCAAGGGAGGCGATTCGCTTCCTCTACTCCACTCTTGTGAAGCCCCAGTACTTGTACAGCTCTGGGCCTCTCGACATAAGGACATGAACCTGTTGGAGCACATTTGGAGGAGCACTGTGAAGTTGATCAGGAGGCTGGAGCACCTCTCCTATAAAGACAGGATGAGAGAATTACAGTATCACAGTATCACAGTATAAGCAAGGTTGGAAGAGACCTNTATTTAGCCTGGAGAAGTGAAGACTCCAGGCAGACCTGATAGTGTCCTCCCAGTACTTTGAGGGGGCCTACAGGAAAGATGGTGAGGGACTTTTTACCAGGAAGTGTAGTGATAGAACAAGATGCAACTGTTACAAACTGAAAGAGGGTAGATTTAAGTCAGATATAAGGAAAAAATTCTTTACTGTGAGGGTGGTGAGACAGTAGAACAAGTTGCCCAGAGAAACTGTGGATACCTCCTCCCTAGAAGTGTTCAAGGTCAAGTTGGATGGGGCTTTGAGCAATTGGTCTAGTAGAAAGTGTCTCTGCCTGTGGCAGTTGGGCTGGGACTAGATGATCTTTAAGGTCCTTTCCAATGCAAACCATCCCATGATTCTATGTCTTTCACTGAAAAATTGCTGAGAGTGCGTAATTTGCCTGTCTGCCCTCATCTGTCAATATAAACATTGCTAATATGACGACAAGTATTTTTATTCTCCACTTCTCTTTTCTCTTTATCCAACCCAATCTGAATCATGATCTTGTAGATAAGCCCTCTAGGCTGAAGTCTTTTAAATGAAATGATGGTCACAGAATTTGTGAGACTGGGAGATCAAAGTGGAAGGGATATAGGAGAAGAAAGGACAGAGTAGTACTTGTTTTCTAGTTGGAAACTTTATACTTATCATTACCTGTTTCCAAAGAGCTGCCCTAATTCACATCTCCCCCAGGTCTATCCTCTTACTATCCTCATCTCACATCATCTGACTGTAAACCTCCACTTCTGCACAAGGAAATGTGTTGCCTGCTATCTGAGGAAGGGTTGGCAAGTGTGGTTTTCAGGGTTTTGTATGTGGGAAGATGCTTAGATGACCTACTGTCTGCACATCTTCCTTCAGGGAAGCTGTATCCTGCACAAAGATGTGTAACTCCCAATGTGGACCAGCCCCAAGCAGTGATTAAACTGACAATGGGTGAAATCCAACTCATTTTCTTGTCACTGGTGTTAAGACAGATACCTCTGGCTACTCACCCTCGGTTCTTCTCACTGCCAAAGGACAACAGCACCTTCTAGCACATGTTTGTCTGTCCTGTTTGGAACACTAGCTGCACCAGGAGATTATTGAAAATTGACATCTACTGCTTTAAGGACAACAACTTTAGATGTAGAAGTGCATGATGCAAATGTTGAAGAACATGAAGACATAGAAATGACTGCACAGGTCAAACTGAAGATCTCTCCTATTGACTATCCATTCCAAAACAGTGACCAAGGAATGCCAAGAAAAGAGTGTAATAACTACCTAGAAATACCCTAAGACATTTTCCTTGGTGTGAGAACTTCCTTGGCTGCGCAGAGATGCTTCTTCATTAGACTGTCCTGGGGATGCTTATCATGAGGGGAGAAAAATGCCACCTTAAATTAGTTCTGCTGCTGAAGATGTCTGTGTAGCAGGGAGTGCACTGGCTTCAGATCTGGATCAGATCCTTCTCAGGAAATTTTCAGTCTACAGACTCATCTATTAGAACAGTGTCTTAGTTCTTATCCTGCTTCAGGGCAGGTATTTTGTCTGCACCAGAACAGCCTCTGGGTTGGCCGTTGATTTTACAAACAGTATCTCCTTCACAGTTTTTTCAGCCTTGTTCTTCATTTATAGTTAAAACAAAACAAAACAAAAAAAAAAATCTACCTACTGACACAGACTTTCTACCTACACCAACCGCAGGGTAAGCTTTCCATCACCTTCAAACAGGTTTCCACTTAGTCACATCTTCTATCCCCACCAGTGACAGCTTCAGCTCAGGTAACCCTGTCCTAGTGGCCTGAACAGAGATTTCTGACCCTCTCATCAGCTGCAGCCCTGACCCCACCATGTCTGACATCAGAAACATCTTTAAAGTGTGTCATCGAATTCATAGATCTAGGTACAGCCTTTGCTCTTCTGTACTCACTGAACACTTTCCAGAGCACATCTGTAACCACCAGTTACAGCCGTAGTCAGCCTAAAAAGCTTGTGTTCATGTGTGGGGATAGAAATGGATACTCTGCAAAATGTAATTTGCCAAGCTTTATAGCCAGCATTTTTAATTTGCCCATAAATCCAAGGTTCATCTTGTCATCCCAAACACCAAAAGCTCTAGGACAGTGAGTGTGGCTTTGAGCACAGAGATGTGCCACCAAGTAGTTCCCAGGATCACTGCTGATTCAGGCAACAGGAGCTGCCTTTGAGTGCTCACTAATTCTAGCCATGTTAGAAGCCATAGGACCTGCTGTCCTGATTGAATAGGAGCCTGCTCACTGGTGATTTTGAAAGCTGCTTTCCTGTCTGTGATGGTGGAGAGTTGTTCACTGGTGCAACTAGGTCAGCAGAGGGGCTCTGCTAAAAATCAGCACTTCAAATGGCTACCTACTTACATGTGATACCTGCCCCTCCAAGGAGGTCGCCATAATAGGTCTTCTTCCCAGCACACTGTGCCAAACTTCCACTAGGAAAGCAAATGAAAAAGCGAATTTTTGGCTGGCTCCAGGAGCATCTTGAGCATATCACTGTTTGCTGGGAGCTGGAGTGTGCACAGCAGCATGAGAGGCAGAGGCTACCAGCAGTGGGGCTTTCCTGCCAGGCACCAGAAAAATCAGACCATGCTATGCCTGAGTGAGAGCATGAGATCCTTCTGCTGTACAGCTGTAGGTGAGAAGCAAAGACTCAGAACACTCTTCAGCCCAAGGCCTTGGGTTTAATAGTGTCTCCCAGAAGCAACAGGCACAGGACCTGTCCTGGCTGATCACAGCATGCACCTGGCCCACGCTCTTTTGCTGCTTGGGTAAAAACCCAACCAGTTGACAACAAACAGACCTCTTTTCAAAGAAGTCCGGGAGCAAAGGTTCAGTCATCAGCTTACTCCAAGAACATCTTTCCACTGCAGAACCGACTTGTGGCTGGTCTTCATGCATGTCAGTCAATCTTTCTCATGTTCACGCTGCAGGGAAAATTATGGAAGGAAACATTCTCTTCTGTGTCCGGCCACACAAATGTTACAGGTACCAGAGCCAGGGGAAGGGTCTTTAGGAGGAGCTCAGGTTCATTGTTGACCTGACTAACTTCAGACAACCTGTGAAATTCTGTGTTGTTTCCTGAGGGAAGATAATGCTGTGTCTTCCCCAGCCCTTCAGACAAAAATGCCCTTTAGCTGACCCATCCTTAAGGCTACACATTGCTCAAATTCACCCTCTTCTGCCAGGGACATACAACTAAACCTGTCCTTTGAGATGTGCAGTGGTTGGTAGCTGCCTGCTGTCACACAAGGACATGGGTAATGTCTAGGAGGAGGCACAAGACATGTCACTCCTGATTTCTCTCATGTTGTAAGGCACCAGCACTCCCAGATGGAGTTCACTCCTGACACAGTGATGATTTCCATTCATTGCTCAGCTGTGGACACGTTTGGGTGCCAGGCAGCTAGAGCAAACAGGGAACTGCATTATTTAGAAGCATCCTGGAGCATGGAATAACTTCCCACATACTGATGACAGAAATCAAAGTAGCTGAGTAGCTGCTATCAGCTGTGAGATGCCTGTTCCAGGCTATCCCAGATCAATAGCTACCCAGCGCAGTGTTAGCAGTGAGCTCTGAAGGATAGGGATGTTTGCCGTGCAATGGATAGAGTAGTTTACCCAGGGGCAGTAACCTAAACAAGGGACTGAAAGAGCAGTTGGATTCACAGAACAGGCTGCAGTAAGGCTGCAGGTATTTCCTGTAGCATGCAAACATATCACCTGTCAAGGGGAGTCTCAGTGGGTCACAATGGGAAGCTTGTGGCAAACTTGTGAGACAACCACATGATACAGTGAGTTCATCTGGCCTTACACCAAGGACATGCATGTTCTCTGAGGAGACATGAGCTCAGTGTTACCTTGTGAGTGCCTCCAGGGGTTGAATGCATGACAGTGATGCCCTGACCACAGAGCAGATGACAAAGGGTGTTTTGTTTAGTGGGGTTTGAATATGCCAGCAGCAAGGTAGCAGGACCAGTGGATGCCAAGATGATGTCTTCTGATGGAAGAGAAGATAATGGTGGCCGGCTGGGCATAGCATGACTTCCGCAAGGAACAGGCAGGAGTTTTACTCAGTAACCCCAAGACAATTCCAGCCAACTGGTGTGGCTTGAGCTCCTAATACAGCCTCAAGTGTCTATGGGGTGGCAAGCAAGCGAGGGATGTGAGAGTGGCCTAATACACCAACATATGCACCTCGCCCAGGTGTGCAGAGCACGAAATTGGAAAACTTGCACTTTGCACGTCACACATATCAGGCTATTGATGTGTTAACATCAGTGTTTAGAAACGGATTAAGGGCTTTGCGCATAACTTCCCACCTCTTCATTCTCTCCAAGCACCAAAGCATGAGCATGTTGTCCACAGCTTTTCATTAGCAGATAATACCAAGTTAAAATAAGAAGACACAGAGGCAGGATTTCACTCAAGCAACTGCAGAGGTTCAAGGCTGTCTTAGCCAGTCTCTTTGCAGCGAGTGAAGGCTCGCACACCCAGGAACATTGTGTGCATCTGCCCAGTGCTCATCTTGAAACAGTGATTATCAGAAAGCCTTTGGCTTTCCTGAGCACAGCTTGGACACTGGCTGACTGCTTGGTTCTGCCCATCAGGGAAAACCTTTATGGAAAAAATGTGCAGTGTTGTGTTCTGCAGCCAGCACCCCTCAGAGCCCAACCCTGCTGCTCTTACCAAGGTGGGGTTAAAACCCTTCTCAGTTGTACACTGGGAATACACAGAGTCCTGGACAAAAGAAGGAGGCACTGTCAAAGAAGGACCTGGAGACAGAAGGACCTGTATCAGGGTCTGGTTTGAGAAGGATGGCTGATGCAGGAAGCGACACATGATGAAACACAGGTAAAAGCCATTGATTGTCAGGACAGAGAGAGGGCACTTTTGCTTTGCTGAATACTAGTTTGGATCCCTCTTTCCTTTGGGCTCACAGAGCATCTAATTCTGCCTCAACAAAAAAGGCATGGGGAGCTCAAGTAAAACCACAGGCAAGGACACAGAGGGTGTTTGCAGTGTGGCCTCACCTTCAGAGGAGATTGCTTCTTTCCACTGCTCCCACTAGGCTCCCACAAGGGCACCGAAGCTCTAGAGGGTGCTGGTCTCACACATCATGACTCCAGAGACAGAAAATCCTTGGAGCTGTTTCTATGTCCACCTTCAGCTAATGCTTCATCTTGGGAAAAGTGCTAAATGCATCTAGGCTTTGAAAACACAATGAAGTCAAATCTGAATTTAAAACAATTTGTGCATAGACCATCATAACATTTTAATGGGGAAAAATTACACAGTCATTTCAAGCTTGAAGAGCCTAAGTAGTATGATTTTGTATAAATGGTTGATACGTTATTTGTTCATTGGGCAATCTACTTTTTTATGTTGTTTGTCAGACTATATAATTTTAGGTGAAAGCTTTTTAGCATGCTGTGCCTGACAGAAGAACTTCCTTTAGTTTCTGCTCCAATGTGCAGTGAAAATAGACCACTAATTGCCTTCTTACCCCTTCTTGCATGCTTAAGCAGAACCTGGCTACTCCATAAATTAGCCAATGGTATTAATGGCGCTGCTGTGCAAATGAGTGGAGCACTCATTTCATTTGAGTTTCACAAGAGGATCATTTAGTTTAAGAGACTGATTTGGGCAACCTAGCACTCATTTATTCAATCGAAAGTTTCCCACCCACAGACTTGGCTGGGAGTGGACAATGATCTCTTCTTAGGACACCAGCCAAGGCTGAGAGACCTGAAGTGTTTCACTGGGGTTATTTCTTGGGGCAGGTGCCTTCCATCCCCTGAGCTTCTGTCTGACTTGATCTGCTCTGGGTCTTTGGATTGTGCATTAATCTGAGAAGAGGTCTTCTCAACATGGAGCTAATGTTGGAACACATGGCCCAGATGGTTGCAGGGCTTCTGAAAACTTCTTGACATCTCACTTAGAATCACAATAATAGAATCACTTTGATTGGAAGAGACCTTTAAGATCAGCAGGTTCAAACATTAACTCAGCACTACCAGGTCACCACTAAACCAATGTCCCTAGGTACCACATCTCACATCTAAACACCAGCAAGGATGATGACTCCACCACGTCCCTGGGCAGCCTGTTCCAGTGCTTCACAAGTCTTTCAGTGAAGAAAGTTTTCATAATATCCAACTTAAGCCTCCCCTGGAACAACATGAAGCTTTTTTCTCTTGTCCTGTAATCTCTTACTTGGAGACTTCTGTTTTAGAGAAGTGAAAATGTCTCCTCTATGCCTCACTTCCTTCAGTTGCTATGATGTGATCGCTTTCAAGAAAGTTTCTGCAATGCCATGTAGATTTTATTGACTGTGAAAAACTGCTGTAGATGCAATATAGGAGAACAGCCTTAGTGCAAAAGATCTAACAGTTATGCCTGGTAGAAACTTGGTTACTAGCTGTTGCTGTGTTGAAGCCCACCACGTGGCATTTTAAAGTGTAAAACCCAGCAGAGCCTTTCGACACTGGCTCAAGCATTAATCCACATCTTGCCAGTGCAGACACCAGCTGTGTCAGGAGTCAGCACAGCCATGGGCTCTTACAAATGCAAACGAACTGAGTAACGCGTTTGGAATTTCTTCTTCCCTCTATCTTTCCCTAGCGCTTCTGCATTCACCATGCACTCTTGAGCTCTCTACCCGCTCACTAAGCACCCAGTCTAGAAGTGCTCTTACAAGGACCAGATGATCAATGTGTCCCTTATTGGCTGGGAGAGACTCTTCCCATTAGACTCTCCTTCAGTGGGCAAGACCAATTACTCTCCCAGATCACATTAAGTGTTTTCTGACTGCCACTTTTTAAAGCCTCCAGTTATTCCTAGGACTTGGACCAAATACTGAGTTAATGATTGCTGGGTGGAGTTTCACTGACTGTTTTGAGGAGACAGCCTTTTCCAGCCTTCTGGACCCCTGAGGCAGGACATTTAATCAATGTCTTTGTCCTTGTCAGCTGATGCATTAAATCAGGTGGTGTTTAGGTACATAAAATAATTTCAGGCTCTGACAATGTTCTTTCCAGTGTGCAGTTAAGGAGCAATAAAACCTACATTCATTGTTAAGAGAATGAAAATGTAGTTGAGCTTTCAGTTAAGTGTGTAAATTTATACCCATTATGTATGTACAATTCATCATCACTCCATAAAGATATTGTGTGTGTGTGTGTGTGGGGTTTCTGATCTGCTATGTAATTGTGGGTTTAAATCACAGCTTTTCATCCTTGAGTTGGACTTAACTTGCAAATGTTATATAGCTGTAAGTACCTAAATAGAGAACAGAAATACTACACAGAGAGAAGGAAATAAATATATAAATAAGGAACTGGGAAATACTAGACAGAAATACAATTAAGAAGACTATGATGGAGAAAGAGAAAGTGAAAGAGAAAGTGGGGCAAGGGTAGGCAAGGTGAGGGGCAAGAAATACAAGCAGATAAGTAGAAATATTCAAGGCTACATGGAACCCTAGCATAACTAAATTGCATTTGAAGCATTTTATTATAAATAAAATATGCAAGTTAATAGATGTTACACTGCAGAATAAATATTTAGATTATTTTATATACACAAGGAAAAACATGGTTGTTGCAGCTGAGCGAATGAACACTCCACATTATTTAACTGATTCTGCTTACTTTTGTCTTTGTAGTTATGTCTGAGAAAATTACAGCTTCTTTTCCTTCCTCACAAGAGGTCCTAAAAAGTTTTAGGAGAGCAGATGTCTCTTAGTTGTTTTTTTTTAAAAAAAAAGTATTCAAATATTTCATCTTCAGTCTGTGTCAGTAACTGTTTTGACATGTAAGTCATTGACAAATTTCTCTTCCCTTTTTGGATGAACATAAGAATTAGGCCCACTGCAGTGTGTTACACAGAGAAGGAAGTACAAGCAAGGAAGTTGGGTGGACAGCTTCAGTTGATACCACTGACTACGCACTCTGTGAGGTCTGCTCTCCTTCTGTTCCTTCACAGGACTCTTTTCTTATTTGCAATATGCTATAGACAAAGCTCAGTTAAACCAATTCTGCATCGTGTTTTACTTTCCCTGCAGATGTCTTTGAGCCCAAGACACACTCATTGCAGATTTTATTACATACATTCTCAGAGGACAGGGAAGTAGGTTTCCTCATAGAGTCCTTCCTAGCACTTCTCTCTGTGGGCTCTGAGAGGTTCACAGCATCTCCAGGGCCGATGCAGTGTCAGTTTATGGAATGGAAAAAGAAAGGCGGTGCCCTTATTCTCAGATGGATTTCAATCACTGCATAATCATGTAAATACTTTCTGAAATCCCCATTAGATCAAGTGGAATTAAGTTAAAAAGTCTTCACTAATTGTTAGTGCCTAGTTGAAGTGCTACTGGACCCACAAGCTCAGAGGAAGCCTCTGGGAACAGCACTGGAGGGAGGTCAAGATCCTTCCAGAGCACAGTTCTTGCACTGGGGCTTCACAACCAGACTCCCCAAAAGCTTCCCCTTCACCTGGGAGTACCTCAAGCTGTTTGAGACCAGACATACAGAAAAGCAACATGTCTGCAGCTGAAAATCTTTTCTGGAAAGTTGAGTCCAAGATATTCATCAAAGTCACATTATGTCCCTTTGGTCAGACCTGCTGGAGCACCCAGCAGTGCATTCCAGGTCCTGCTTCCCACATCTCCCAGCTTTTCAGCTTGTGATCTTGATAACACAAGTGCAACATAGAGAGATCTCATTCAGAACTCCTGAGGCCCAGGATAGGAATCTGCTTGCTGTAGAAAGAACTTTTAAAGAACTTAGCTGCTAAGTTTTAAGACACATCTGTGGATCTGGTGTGTGATGTGCAGTAGTTCAAAGTTTGACTAAAGAGACTGGTCTAGAAGGACATTACTGTCTGGCAACATCCCACCAGGATTTGTAACATATTTAAATCCAGTGAAGAAAAATGGCAACAAAGAAAACTTGGCAGGAAAATTGTGTGTAGTGTTGCTGTCCCCAGATGTCATCTGTTCCAGTCATCTACTTGTTTGGGATTAGCCATACATCCATTGCTCTTTTCAGAGACTTCCAGAGGCAGCTACTCCACACCGCCCTGGTACAAACATCTCCAGTGGGCCACCATTTCTCAACTTTACTCTTATACAGGTCCAAATCATTTTAAAGAAAGTTTCCCTGTGATTGGTGAGAGGTGGAGATATAGAATGGAAAATTTCAGCCCAAATGAGTGCAGTCCAGCAAAGCTACAACGGACAAACAAGAGAGCAGGACTGTGGTGAGAACTGCCAGGTGCCACCTGTGCAGACAGACTCCAGCTGAGCCCAAAACCTGCCCTGCCCCAATGACCCCAGAGTCTAGAGGAAAAATCAAGCAGGGAAGGGATGTGAGGAGGAGGCCTCTCTGAGTTATATTTCTGCCATGAATTCCTCCATCTGTAACTATGTGAATACATATTTTTAAACTGTTTTTTTCTACTCCTATCTGATATAATAAACATGCAATGGAAAACAGAAAGTTGTATAGGGCAGATAACATTAAGTTGTTGTGGTTTTAGTGGAAAGATACACAATATTTTAAAATAATGCCTGAACTCTTACAAGGCAGTGAAATTGTGCTTTCCTAGTGATAGCCAATATTCCTACCAGAGTTTTATGAAGACTGGGGATAATAGGAAGAAAATTAAGAAGTATTAAAGAGAAAGTGTAGAAAAACAGCTATACTTATTAAGATACTCTCCTGCTCTCAGCATTTCTCAAGGCAACTTTCCTACATATTTCCTGAACAAGGTCTTATTCAAAACGGCTTATATAAACATGGGTTTCTGCAGTTTAAGATGTGGCCCACACCTATGGTGTGAAGAAGCTGATGTCTGGTGGGAACAGCAAACTGAAGTTGCCATGTGTGCCACTCAGAGATCAAAAAAGCTTCTTGCAAAAAAAAAAAAAAAAGCTGATGAACCAGTGTTACTTTAAGGCAGGTGGAATAGTTCATGCTCTTGTTTTTATCGTTACTGCTAAGAGGGAAAGACAGCTTTGTTTTCACATGGTTATTGATTATTAACCAGCTTTGTGAAAGGTTACCTTTCTGCTAGATACAGCCATGGCAGGGGCAGGGGGGGTGGTGGTGGTGATGATGTTAAAAATCAATCCCTGAGAAAGCTCTGTTGCCCTGTCAACTTCTGCTCCTACTGCCTGCCCGTGTCATGGATACAATTTCCCTGTGTTAACTTGAGCACAGCTGTGAAAGAGAAAGAGGTTATTTTGAATACGTTCTACTCACTTTCAATACTTTTATATAAATGTGGATTGCAGAAAAGCAGTTGAGCACTGAGAGATTACTAAATGTTATACAGATATAGAAAAGCAAACTAGATTACTATAAGGAAGTCTGACTGAACTATACTCCCTAGTCTCGTATGCTCTAGCAAGGCAGTTAGGGAGGTGGGAGGAACGATGAAAACACCATCAGTCATAACAGGAAAAGGGACTAATTGAGCAGAGGTTCACAAATTATTTGCATTGAAAAGCAAACAAAATGTTGCTGCTGCCTTTCGTAGGGAAAGAAACAGCCACAATGCTGTGTCCAGATGGTTTTACATTTCACTGATACCAGCAGCTTGCAATGATGTCTGTCAGACACTACTGAGGAAGAGTTAGACAAGACTTTCAAAATGCAGTGACTCACGTTAAGACTCTAAATTAACCATTTGAAGTTAAGATAATAAAAAAATACATTGAATTTCAGAAGGCACATTCCGCATGTTGACACACATTTTAAAACAACATAGTTAACGCTTTAGGTATGTGACTTGGATCTCCATACCCTTGGGCCCTCAGGTGCATCCATGCCCTTTTGTAAAGTTTTAGGCTTCCTAAAACATGGAGTAAATGTGCAAATAACCTCTTCTCTTCCAGGCAAACAACCAGCCTAATTAATATGATCAGAATTCTCTTAACAAGCCCTTAGTATATGCTTTAATATGGTGATTCAGTTATTGCAGTGTAGTTATTGTGTCATCTTACTGTAGGATACCAACAGCTGAGCATTTGCAACACTTGTTACTGGTGCTCTAACATCTGAACTCCTGTGCTTGTTTTGAGGGTTGCAACCACAACCTCATTGTTCTACTTAACATTGCTGCTATCACCATCGTGGTGTAGTTACTGATGCAAACTCATGGATTCATTTTTGTTCAATTTCTTGAAACAATAAACTTGGTCTAAGGATTTACTTTCTAGGTAGATTCTCACAGCAACTATGGTTGAGAGCACTGAGATCCAGAAAAGTTACCTAAAATGAGTAAAGTTCTATTAGAAGAAACAACTGGGATCTACTTGGGGCTGCTCTGAGCATGAACTATGTCTGTGTTAATGGTTGTAGGACCATGCTCGTGACCTAACACAAAACAGAGTTGAAAGCACGAGCTTTCCAGCTCTGTGGATGAAGATGGGTGACCTAAACGTGGCAGCCATCTTTGGGGAAATCTATGGTCCACGAGAACTTCCTACTGAAAGTAGGACCTTCAGATGAACTGCAGCATACATCCAGCCAAGCTTTAAGGTGAGTGAAAACCTACCTAACCCATTGTTAGTTTGTTCTGGTATAACACGCCCCTTACTTTTCTCTGTTTTCAATTATTAAAACTCTGGTTTACATGTATCAGTGGGAATAAACATATTTGTATCAGCCATCTTTTCTGTTCGTGATTACTTACAGAGTGAGAATGAATACATTTCTTGTCACTCCGAGCCTGCCAAAACCAGACTTCTGGAATCAGGACAAGGGAAGTTCTCAGCTGGGACATGACAATGTGTGCGCAGGAGTCCCTGGGTGGTGGGAGGTAAAAGGTTTACATAAGGTTTCAGAGGAGATGTAAGATGCAGAAGAATCAGCTGAGGACTGTAACATCTACATGGCTCTGGAAACTCCTGGAGTAGAAAATTCTGTGAGTTTGGGAGAAGATTTGGGTGTGGTATCTCATGTGCACACTCTGCTGTGACTGACCAAGATGATGCATGTGGCAGGGGGTTGGAACTAGATGATCCTTGAGGTCCCTTCCAACCTTACCATTCTATGATTCTATGATTCTATCTAGGGAAAGAGCATGGGGTCACCACCGGACCTTTGCCTTGCATCAGAACAGTGGTATCTGCAGAACTCACTTTTGAGGCTAGCAGAGGCATTACCACCACTCCCATCTGCCCCCTCCATCACCCATTTCTCACACCAAGTAGGCACCATGAAGGGACCCACTCATACCTCAGAGGCTTCACCTGAGAACCCACAGCTGTGGAGGAGTTCTTCAGCTAGATCTCAGTGATCGCATGCCAGGAGGGGGAAACAAGCTCTTGGGCTCGGGCTACAGCCGGGCTCAGCTCCCCAACCCCTAGCCCAGGGGTTTCTGGACG
Organism: Ramphastos sulfuratus; assembly: GCA_013399055.1. Taxonomy (NCBI): domain Eukaryota; kingdom Metazoa; phylum Chordata; class Aves; order Piciformes; family Ramphastidae; genus Ramphastos; species Ramphastos sulfuratus. Next base: position 62,429 of record WBNM01041466.1, read on the forward strand.
TCTCCCATCCCTGTGCCCGGCCAGTATTCCAGTGCCGGGGTGTCCAACGAGGTCTTTTTCCTGCACTGCAGCTCGCAGCCTTGTTGTTAGCACGACAAAGCGCGCCCTTATCGCCTGCTCACGCAGGCAGAATGAAAGAGAATTAGGTCTAAATTACACGAAATTCATTTGCTTTACAGAGGGAAGTGCTTGCTTTATTTAGAAATCTCTCGTTATAGAGAGCAGATCGCATTAAGACACCAGGTAATGGTCCTCCCTGGAGATGAATCAATTTTCTGTGATTTTTATGGCCTCGCGTTTGTTTGACCGTGTCGGCTCCCCGTGGAAAACCCGAGGGTGTGAATGCTCCGGAGAACAGACCTCTAAGGAAAGAGCTAGGGGTGCTGGGCTGGATTCGGGGCACAAGAAGATCAGAGGACACGCATGCCTGGAAGAGATTTCAGAGGAGACATAGCAGGGAATGCTGAGCTGTGGGGGCACCGCCGCTGAGGACGCTGACCTGGTTCAGCGCATCTCATTCTGGGCGCACGCAGGCTGCGAGCCCCAGGAAGGGCACGCACCTCACCTAGCATGCCAGGGGGTGGAGAGTGAAGACGCCGGGCAGCGGGGGGGCACCCAAGCTGCAGTGATGTCTATTGGTAATTCCCGCTAATAAAATACTTTTTCACTATCCGCGCTATAATTGGTTTACAACCTTTTTTGTTTATTTATCCATAAGAGCTGCTGTTAAATGGCTTGGGAAAGCAATCGCCTAATGGCTCAATATTGAATCAAAGGCTCAGTGTGCTTTCTAAGAGACGGGAGACCCTCGTGGGTTCAGAGCGGAAACGCATTTTTAAGCGTAATGGACTGGGCGGGTTTATGATCCCACGGAACGGGGTGCAGGGGCGAGATACCGGGAGCCTTTTGCTCCGCCTGCTCCTGGGATGCATTGCCACCGGCAAGCGGAGGCGGACTGGGCTTAGCCATTGCGAGCCTAGACGAGCCGGGCCGCCCGCACCCGGGCCCACTGCGCTGCTTCCCTGCCGCCCAGGACGCAGCTGCCGGTACGCGCCCCGACGGCGGCGCTCGGAGTCCCGGTGCCGGGGGAAGGCGCCTGGGGAAGAGACGGTGAGAGGAGGCGGGCCAGGCAAGTACGAAGTGTGCCTGCCTCCGAGCCGGCGAGAGCGGCGGACGGGCAGGGTTCAGGGATGCAGAGAAACGATCTTTGTTCCTTTCGGTAGCTCTCCGCCTCCTCATAGCCTCGTCACCAAGTCAACCGGCACCAGCTCGGAACAGATTATCTCCAAGGGTCAACACATTGCAGCTCAAACTGCAGGGAAGGCTCCCAAACTTACCCCTTGGGCAAACAATCCGCTGTCTATCTGTCGCTCGCCCCGGTGATAGCATTGTGATCCCCACCGGCTGCATCCCTCCAGCCGGAGGGGAAGTGGGCAGAAACTCGGTGCTTGCCTCCTGCCAGTACCCCTGCACACAGGTCTCCCCGAGGGAGCGACTCCTCGGCGTACCTTACCCGTCCCCGGACTTTCGCATCTCTTGTGGAGATGCCCTCGCACCTAGAAGTCACCGGGTGCCAAACCCCTTCAGGAGTCGTGTCCCCTCGGGAGGATTTTGCTCTCTGGGCCGTACCCGGAGAAGGGAAGGGGAGACTGGGAGAATGAGCAGTCCGTGGGCAGTCAGAGGAGGGAGGGAAAAGGTGGGTTTAGGGTCCTTCCCTCCTGGAGCACGTCGGGGCAACCCCTAGACCACCTCCACGGCTCCGCAAGCGACGTGTCGCCGGTCTCCTCAGCCCAAAGCAGGGAGCAGGGAACAGCAGGGTCGAGGGGATCCCAGGGCCTGTAGGGCTGAGGGGTAGCGAGTTACGGGGCCAGGGCCACTTCGGGTGGCCTCTCCTGTGTTGTGCCCCGCCCCGGAGGGCTGCGGGAGGGCTCACGTGGGGGGAGCAGCGCCTATGGGGAGGCAGCGGGAGCCGGGCAGGGCGGCGGGGCTCGGCGGGGCGGCGAGCTGTCAAAGAGGCATCCCGGGCTCTGGAGCAACCCTATGTGTCCCTAAGCTGCGAGACCCCCGCCCCGACCCATCTCGCCATGAACACCGAGGAGCAGTATTACGCCTCGGCACAGCTCTACAAGGAGTCGTGTGCGTTTCAGAGAGCCCAGGCGCAGGATTACAACCCCAGCCCTCCCGCCTGCCTGTACATAGGCAGGCAGCAGCAGACACCTTACCCTAGCGCCTTAGGGGCTCTCGAGCAAGGCAGTCCGCCAGATATTTCACCTTACGAGGTGCCTCCCATCACAGAGGAGGCCGGGGTCTCCCAGCTTCATCATCACCACCACCCTCATCTTCCTCCTCCCCACCAGGACTCGCTGCCTTTCGCAGACGGGGCAGACACGGGGACGATAGAGGAGCCCCGAGTGCAGGTGCCTTTCGCCTGGATGAAGTCCACCAAATCACACGCCTGGAAGGGACAGTGGACCGGTAAGCTCCGCCGCTTCCCCCCTGCCACACTGCTTCTCTCCCTCCCTTGCACTGGTTCAGCATCCGCCGCTTAGGTGTAGACTGCGCTCCCTCCTCCCTCTCTCAAGAACCACTGGTGTGGGGCTGCTGCCTTTGGGTTGAACTCTGGGATGGAAGCCGGCCCTCCGGTACCGGCTGGCGGGCTGGCAGCTTCATGTGCTGCCCAAGCCCTAAGCAATTATCAACCAATTATTTTTCACCAATTAATTAATTGCCGCCAAGCAGGGACTAGGTACAAACGGCTACCGGGCGCTGCTGTCTCGCTGAGCCACGGGGCAACTCCAAGAGCGCCGTGGGCTCCACTTCGGGGCCCAGGCCGCTCAGAGCGAGGCTGGGGGGCGCAGAGATACCCGCCAGGTGGAAAGGATCTGGAAGCGGCAGGAAGGAGTGTGAAGTCAGGGCACGGCTGCCTCGCGTCTCCGCAGACAGAGAGGGGAGATGAGTTCTGCCCCCAAAAATCCTGGGGCAGCCTCCTTACCCCTCTTCGCTGCCTCTCGACTCTCCCTGGCGTCCGAGTGGCAAAGCCCATCTCTTCTCCCTGCCCTCCTATCCCACCCTTTCGTGCTTCCCTGTGTGCTTTAGCAGTGATTGCACCTTTCCAATTGAAAACCAGGGCAGGGGAAACAATGCACAAACGAAACAGAGCTGCCAGAAAGGGGAAGAAAGTCTATCTAGGCAGAAAGTTCCGCTGCTCAACAATATTTCTGTCTCTGCCTGCACAATGTTATCGTGTTCTGCGCCTTTGTCACGCCTATACAGCAAATATTATATCAACGGCTTTGTTCAAATAGACAGTTGAAAAAAGAACTGGAGTATTAAAATCACCGTGGAATAGTTTGGGAATGGGGCAGACGGAGGGGGAAGGAAAGACAGACAGCGGTCCCCAGTCCCCAAGAAGGCGCATCCACCAGGCAGAGGAGAGGATCGCAGCCCCATGCCGCAAAATCGGGGGCAAAGATTGTGCCGGGGGAGTGAGACGATGGGGGAAATCGGATGATCTTTTTCTTTGGTTGAATGAACTCCAGGAATATATGTGTATATATATATATATAAATATATATATATATGTATATATATGTGTATATATATATATATAAAGTAAAGCCGAACTCTCGAACTGAGATTTTTCCCCTCCTCGTTTCCTGCTCGTTTCCTGTACCCAAGGAATGCAAAACGAAACTTCTCCCTTAAGCTCCGAAAAATCTTCCCTGTTCTTTCCAGCTCTCCCGGGAGGTCCAGGTTACGACTGTGCACGCTTCATGCGGTATGTGCGAGCACACACTCGCACCTGGTTGCTCCTGCCACGGGTGCGCGGTGCACGCTCGGACAGCGAAGGGGGCACAGTGCACAGCGCTCGCAGCCAAACCCTGCGGTATTTTGTAGATATGTATTGCAGCCTTAAGAGGTGTTGTTATTTTATTTCTTGTAATTGAACCCCTTGAGATTTCGGCGTACATGAATTTTGAGGGTGTGGTGGTTTTTTTGTTTGTTTNCCCAAACTTACCCCTTGGGCAAACAATCCGCTGTCTATCTGTCGCTCGCCCCGGTGATAGCATTGTGATCCCCACCGGCTGCATCCCTCCAGCCGGAGGGGAAGTGGGCAGAAACTCGGTGCTTGCCTCCTGCCAGTACCCCTGCACACAGGTCTCCCCGAGGGAGCGACTCCTCGGCGTACCTTACCCGTCCCCGGACTTTCGCATCTCTTGTGGAGATGCCCTCGCACCTAGAAGTCACCGGGTGCCAAACCCCTTCAGGAGTCGTGTCCCCTCGGGAGGATTTTGCTCTCTGGGCCGTACCCGGAGAAGGGAAGGGGAGACTGGGAGAATGAGCAGTCCGTGGGCAGTCAGAGGAGGGAGGGAAAAGGTGGGTTTAGGGTCCTTCCCTCCTGGAGCACGTCGGGGCAACCCCTAGACCACCTCCACGGCTCCGCAAGCGACGTGTCGCCGGTCTCCTCAGCCCAAAGCAGGGAGCAGGGAACAGCAGGGTCGAGGGGATCCCAGGGCCTGTAGGGCTGAGGGGTAGCGAGTTACGGGGCCAGGGCCACTTCGGGTGGCCTCTCCTGTGTTGTGCCCCGCCCCGGAGGGCTGCGGGAGGGCTCACGTGGGGGGAGCAGCGCCTATGGGGAGGCAGCGGGAGCCGGGCAGGGCGGCGGGGCTCGGCGGGGCGGCGAGCTGTCAAAGAGGCATCCCGGGCTCTGGAGCAACCCTATGTGTCCCTAAGCTGCGAGACCCCCGCCCCGACCCATCTCGCCATGAACACCGAGGAGCAGTATTACGCCTCGGCACAGCTCTACAAGGAGTCGTGTGCGTTTCAGAGAGCCCAGGCGCAGGATTACAACCCCAGCCCTCCCGCCTGCCTGTACATAGGCAGGCAGCAGCAGACACCTTACCCTAGCGCCTTAGGGGCTCTCGAGCAAGGCAGTCCGCCAGATATTTCACCTTACGAGGTGCCTCCCATCACAGAGGAGGCCGGGGTCTCCCAGCTTCATCATCACCACCACCCTCATCTTCCTCCTCCCCACCAGGACTCGCTGCCTTTCGCAGACGGGGCAGACACGGGGACGATAGAGGAGCCCCGAGTGCAGGTGCCTTTCGCCTGGATGAAGTCCACCAAATCACACGCCTGGAAGGGACAGTGGACCGGTAAGCTCCGCCGCTTCCCCCCTGCCACACTGCTTCTCTCCCTCCCTTGCACTGGTTCAGCATCCGCCGCTTAGGTGTAGACTGCGCTCCCTCCTCCCTCTCTCAAGAACCACTGGTGTGGGGCTGCTGCCTTTGGGTTGAACTCTGGGATGGAAGCCGGCCCTCCGGTACCGGCTGGCGGGCTGGCAGCTTCATGTGCTGCCCAAGCCCTAAGCAATTATCAACCAATTATTTTTCACCAATTAATTAATTGCCGCCAAGCAGGGACTAGGTACAAACGGCTACCGGGCGCTGCTGTCTCGCTGAGCCACGGGGCAACTCCAAGAGCGCCGTGGGCTCCACTTCGGGGCCCAGGCCGCTCAGAGCGAGGCTGGGGGGCGCAGAGATACCCGCCAGGTGGAAAGGATCTGGAAGCGGCAGGAAGGAGTGTGAAGTCAGGGCACGGCTGCCTCGCGTCTCCGCAGACAGAGAGGGGAGATGAGTTCTGCCCCCAAAAATCCTGGGGCAGCCTCCTTACCCCTCTTCGCTGCCTCTCGACTCTCCCTGGCGTCCGAGTGGCAAAGCCCATCTCTTCTCCCTGCCCTCCTATCCCACCCTTTCGTGCTTCCCTGTGTGCTTTAGCAGTGATTGCACCTTTCCAATTGAAAACCAGGGCAGGGGAAACAATGCACAAACGAAACAGAGCTGCCAGAAAGGGGAAGAAAGTCTATCTAGGCAGAAAGTTCCGCTGCTCAACAATATTTCTGTCTCTGCCTGCACAATGTTATCGTGTTCTGCGCCTTTGTCACGCCTATACAGCAAATATTATATCAACGGCTTTGTTCAAATAGACAGTTGAAAAAAGAACTGGAGTATTAAAATCACCGTGGAATAGTTTGGGAATGGGGCAGACGGAGGGGGAAGGAAAGACAGACAGCGGTCCCCAGTCCCCAAGAAGGCGCATCCACCAGGCAGAGGAGAGGATCGCAGCCCCATGCCGCAAAATCGGGGGCAAAGATTGTGCCGGGGGAGTGAGACGATGGGGGAAATCGGATGATCTTTTTCTTTGGTTGAATGAACTCCAGGAATATATGTGTATATATATATATATAAATATATATATATATGTATATATATGTGTATATATATATATATAAAGTAAAGCCGAACTCTCGAACTGAGATTTTTCCCCTCCTCGTTTCCTGCTCGTTTCCTGTACCCAAGGAATGCAAAACGAAACTTCTCCCTTAAGCTCCGAAAAATCTTCCCTGTTCTTTCCAGCTCTCCCGGGAGGTCCAGGTTACGACTGTGCACGCTTCATGCGGTATGTGCGAGCACACACTCGCACCTGGTTGCTCCTGCCACGGGTGCGCGGTGCACGCTCGGACAGCGAAGGGGGCACAGTGCACAGCGCTCGCAGCCAAACCCTGCGGTATTTTGTAGATATGTATTGCAGCCTTAAGAGGTGTTGTTATTTTATTTCTTGTAATTGAACCCCTTGAGATTTCGGCGTACATGAATTTTGAGGGTGTGGTGGTTTTTTTGTTTGTTTTTTTTTTCTTTCCCCGGGGAAAGGCACCCAGAGAGGCCGTGGTAGACCCCGTTGCCAGCCACCATGTCCAGCGGTGAGCGCGCCACGCAGAGCCCCAGGCCGGCAGAGTCGGGTGTTCCACCTTACCGGTAGCACGGGCTTACTGTACTATAACAGAGCCTTTTTTTTTTTTCATATCCATACACACTCATAAGTGAATATATGGGTAGGTTTATATTTCCAAACATTTTAATGAATATACACTTATTTTAATGTATTTTTTGATGTGTATATGCACACATAGGATTGTGTTTATAAATAATTTTGCGCATGTGCATGTACTTTTGAAATAGATACAAAGATAAGTTTATATAGATAGGCTTATATTTATCAACATTATATATAAAATTATATGNTACGGGGCCAGGGCCACTTCGGGTGGCCTCTCCTGTGTTGTGCCCCGCCCCGGAGGGCTGCGGGAGGGCTCACGTGGGGGGAGCAGCGCCTATGGGGAGGCAGCGGGAGCCGGGCAGGGCGGCGGGGCTCGGCGGGGCGGCGAGCTGTCAAAGAGGCATCCCGGGCTCTGGAGCAACCCTATGTGTCCCTAAGCTGCGAGACCCCCGCCCCGACCCATCTCGCCATGAACACCGAGGAGCAGTATTACGCCTCGGCACAGCTCTACAAGGAGTCGTGTGCGTTTCAGAGAGCCCAGGCGCAGGATTACAACCCCAGCCCTCCCGCCTGCCTGTACATAGGCAGGCAGCAGCAGACACCTTACCCTAGCGCCTTAGGGGCTCTCGAGCAAGGCAGTCCGCCAGATATTTCACCTTACGAGGTGCCTCCCATCACAGAGGAGGCCGGGGTCTCCCAGCTTCATCATCACCACCACCCTCATCTTCCTCCTCCCCACCAGGACTCGCTGCCTTTCGCAGACGGGGCAGACACGGGGACGATAGAGGAGCCCCGAGTGCAGGTGCCTTTCGCCTGGATGAAGTCCACCAAATCACACGCCTGGAAGGGACAGTGGACCGGTAAGCTCCGCCGCTTCCCCCCTGCCACACTGCTTCTCTCCCTCCCTTGCACTGGTTCAGCATCCGCCGCTTAGGTGTAGACTGCGCTCCCTCCTCCCTCTCTCAAGAACCACTGGTGTGGGGCTGCTGCCTTTGGGTTGAACTCTGGGATGGAAGCCGGCCCTCCGGTACCGGCTGGCGGGCTGGCAGCTTCATGTGCTGCCCAAGCCCTAAGCAATTATCAACCAATTATTTTTCACCAATTAATTAATTGCCGCCAAGCAGGGACTAGGTACAAACGGCTACCGGGCGCTGCTGTCTCGCTGAGCCACGGGGCAACTCCAAGAGCGCCGTGGGCTCCACTTCGGGGCCCAGGCCGCTCAGAGCGAGGCTGGGGGGCGCAGAGATACCCGCCAGGTGGAAAGGATCTGGAAGCGGCAGGAAGGAGTGTGAAGTCAGGGCACGGCTGCCTCGCGTCTCCGCAGACAGAGAGGGGAGATGAGTTCTGCCCCCAAAAATCCTGGGGCAGCCTCCTTACCCCTCTTCGCTGCCTCTCGACTCTCCCTGGCGTCCGAGTGGCAAAGCCCATCTCTTCTCCCTGCCCTCCTATCCCACCCTTTCGTGCTTCCCTGTGTGCTTTAGCAGTGATTGCACCTTTCCAATTGAAAACCAGGGCAGGGGAAACAATGCACAAACGAAACAGAGCTGCCAGAAAGGGGAAGAAAGTCTATCTAGGCAGAAAGTTCCGCTGCTCAACAATATTTCTGTCTCTGCCTGCACAATGTTATCGTGTTCTGCGCCTTTGTCACGCCTATACAGCAAATATTATATCAACGGCTTTGTTCAAATAGACAGTTGAAAAAAGAACTGGAGTATTAAAATCACCGTGGAATAGTTTGGGAATGGGGCAGACGGAGGGGGAAGGAAAGACAGACAGCGGTCCCCAGTCCCCAAGAAGGCGCATCCACCAGGCAGAGGAGAGGATCGCAGCCCCATGCCGCAAAATCGGGGGCAAAGATTGTGCCGGGGGAGTGAGACGATGGGGGAAATCGGATGATCTTTTTCTTTGGTTGAATGAACTCCAGGAATATATGTGTATATATATATATATAAATATATATATATATGTATATATATGTGTATATATATATATATAAAGTAAAGCCGAACTCTCGAACTGAGATTTTTCCCCTCCTCGTTTCCTGCTCGTTTCCTGTACCCAAGGAATGCAAAACGAAACTTCTCCCTTAAGCTCCGAAAAATCTTCCCTGTTCTTTCCAGCTCTCCCGGGAGGTCCAGGTTACGACTGTGCACGCTTCATGCGGTATGTGCGAGCACACACTCGCACCTGGTTGCTCCTGCCACGGGTGCGCGGTGCACGCTCGGACAGCGAAGGGGGCACAGTGCACAGCGCTCGCAGCCAAACCCTGCGGTATTTTGTAGATATGTATTGCAGCCTTAAGAGGTGTTGTTATTTTATTTCTTGTAATTGAACCCCTTGAGATTTCGGCGTACATGAATTTTGAGGGTGTGGTGGTTTTTTTGTTTGTTTTTTTTTTCTTTCCCCGGGGAAAGGCACCCAGAGAGGCCGTGGTAGACCCCGTTGCCAGCCACCATGTCCAGCGGTGAGCGCGCCACGCAGAGCCCCAGGCCGGCAGAGTCGGGTGTTCCACCTTACCGGTAGCACGGGCTTACTGTACTATAACAGAGCCTTTTTTTTTTTCATATCCATACACACTCATAAGTGAATATATGGGTAGGTTTATATTTCCAAACATTTTAATGAATATACACTTATTTTAATGTATTTTTTGATGTGTATATGCACACATAGGATTGTGTTTATAAATAATTTTGCGCATGTGCATGTACTTTTGAAATAGATACAAAGATAAGTTTATATAGATAGGCTTATATTTATCAACATTATATATAAAATTATATGTGTAGGAAACGAGAGGCATAGAACCCGCGCAACTCTCCTGAAATGGGTGGTTCAACCCGGCTCTTTAAAGCACTGTTCCTTAGAAATTACATACACACCAGACGTGCACCTAGCTGGTGTCCCGGAACTGGCAATAGCGGCTATGAGTCTCGGTGCCTAGTCCCGGACCCACTCGCTGCTGCCGTAGGTAGCACCCGCACTCTGTCATCGAGCAGGACGGCGACGGCCGTGCTGGTAGTGGAGAGCCAGGTACTGGTGTTGTTTCCAGGAACAAGAAACCCTAAGTTTCACCAGCCTGGTGAAACGAAAGGGCTGCAGTCCTGTTCCCGGCCCGACAACCGCCCCAACACCCTCCCCGCTGTCACCCATGGAGGTCTCGGTGGCCTGGAAAGCCCCGATGCCTCCACGGGCCCAGAGCTGCTGTGTGATGGTATCTGTGGAGAAACCCCAAAACTCCTGTTCCGTGACATCTCATTCCACCTTTTTGCCACCTGCGTAGTCAGGGCGAGCCACCTGGCCCCCAGCCCTGCCCAGCTGCAGCTGCACTCCCGCCACCCCGGGAACCTGCTGCCAGAGAAGGCTGGCCATCCGTGGACCGTCCAGTGGAGAGTGGCTGGCTTTTTCCTCCCGGTGGCTTACCGGAGAGTTGACCTATTTCAACAACATTTTAAAATTCTGTTTACTTTGTTTGCTTGTGCGTGTGACACACATGCTGGGTTTTTTTGTTGGTTTTGTTGTGGGTTTTGTTTTGGG
>WBNM01041466.1:72831-121853 GCA_013399055.1 Ramphastos sulfuratus
TTGTTTAAAATTCGTTTTGGTTTTTTTTTTTTTTTTTGGGGGGGTGGGTTGATTTTTTTTTTTTTTTTTTTTTTTTTTTTATTAATCAGTTCTCAGAAATTGACATGCCCTGGTGGCACCTGAGGGGACAGCACTTTGCTGAGAACCTCGACCAAATCATTATTTTAAAAAACATTAAATTATTATAACATGAAATAGCAGCAGTCCTGACAACCGCCACCCTCACCACCTAGCTGTACCCGGCCTGGGGTGCTCCTCGAGGTCACCCCCTCATCCTACTTGCCTCCTCTGGTGTATCCTCCGCGCCACGCCGGAGTTTGGGGCCGTGTTTCCCCTACCCGAGGGGGTGGCCGGAAGGGCTGGAGCTGACTCTTCTTTCTCTCCAGGCGGGTCCTACGTGGTGGAGCCAGAGGAGAACAAGAGGACGAGGACGGCGTACACCAGAGCGCAGCTGCTGGAGCTGGAGAAGGAGTTTCTCTTCAACAAGTACATCTCCAGACCGCGGCGGGTGGAGCTGGCTGTCATGTTGAACTTGACCGAGAGACACATTAAGATCTGGTTCCAGAACCGGCGAATGAAGTGGAAGAAGGAAGAAGACAAAAAGCGAGGGGCAGGCAACAGCAATGACCCAGAGCAAGACTGTGTGGTGTCCTCCGGGAAGCTCCCGGGTAAGGAGGATCTTCAGTCGTGCTCTCCCGAGAACCTGCCCTCGGGGGCCTCCAGGGACCTGCTCGCCCCCGGTCTCGTTCCCAGAAGGCAGCAGGACTCTCGGTGAGTCGCGGAGAGTCCCAAGCGCCGGGCCAAGGAAGAGGATGGTACCAGGAAGAGAGTCGAGAGACAGGCACCGGCTTCCCACCGCCTTGGCCGACGCTTGTCCGCCTTCCCCCGAGGAATTCAGTACCTCCACTCGGAAACTCCTACGATGAAAAAATTAAATGAAAAATGTTGTAACATAAACTGTAACAAAGAGAGGTTCAATAGGGCCAGAGAGCTGGATGAGGCCGCAGTAAGCCGCCGGTATGGCTGTGAGCTGGGCCCTGTTCTCCCTGGGCACCCTATGCCGCAGCAGGCCCTACGAGGCAGTTTCCCCCGGGGAAGGCGAACCTTGGGTGGTCATCGACAGTGTGTACAACCCCGGGTGCACGGAGCAGTCTGGAAACTGGAGAAGCGAGCGCAAGCCGCCTCGCCGAGGATGGTGCCCGGTCGGGGCGCGGGTATAGCCGTGGCTGGCGTTGCACAAGGCCAGACGCAGAGCTAGGCATTCCAGACCTTGCCGGGACTGGGACCCTGCCGTCTCCGTCCCTTCCAGAGGCTCCGGGGCACCAGCTCTATCGAGGGCTCCCCCAGGACTATTACTCACTTCTTTAGAAAATGGAACCTGTTTTGTTTCGTTTTGTTTTCCCTTTGGAAAGAAAAAACAACCAAACAACAGCAACCAAAAAAACCCAACCAAAACCCCCCAAAAAAACAAAACCCAAAACAAAAAAGACACCCCAAAATCCAACTCCCAAAAAAGCAGGGAGGAAAAAANGGGAAAAAAAAAAAAAAAAAAAAAAAAAAAAAAAAAAAAAAAAAAAAAAAAAGAAAATCCCGAGCATCCTGCGGGCAGGATTTTTCTCCCCCGATGACCATCTCCTGATGACCGGCCGACGTAGCCAGACCCTTCTGCGGGCTCCTACAGCAGCTGCTGAAGATGTTGTACTGCGGTCCGCGGCTCCTTGCTCCTGGCGGTTCCCCGGCGGGGGCTCGGCGGCGCACAGGGTTGCGCTCCTCTCCCCAGGGAGTGAGTGCAAGCCCAGAGATACGATAGAAAATTCGGGGCTGATCTCCGGGCAGCGAGCAGAGGCAGACTGGGATGCGAGCCGAGAGCGGGATGTCTGTGGGGTACAGCTCGTCCCAGAGACATTTTCCTCTGAGAAAAAACTCCTGCCTCCCTTCCACCTCTTCCGAATGCTCAGACTTTGCCTGGGAGAGAATAGGGCTCCCTGCAGCACCAGCTCCCCACCAGTCGTGCCTCTCCGTGTGTTTTTTCTTAGCAGACCTGGCTTTACACCTTAGCAGAAGTTGGGGCTCGCTGCCTCGCAATGCGCTGCAAGGCACTGGTGCCTTTCTCCTGGTGTGTTTTTGTTTGTTTGTTTATTTGGGGTTTTTTTGTTTGTTTGTTTTTTTGCCTTTCAAGACCTGGTGAATGCTTGCTTCACGACCTGGAGCGAGAGGCAGACCAGGTGCAGAGCTGGCCAGTCAGGGCTCCTCTGTCCCTGACCCAGCTTGTCTTAGCTTCATTCCCTCCTAGTCTGTTACCAGAAACATCTTCCTTGTCTCGACAGCAGCGGAAACAGGCATTCTATTCCAGCGACCGTCGGAAGTTTAACTAAGTGGGGAAATGTAAAAATTAAAACACCAAACTAGAAACGGAGAAGAACGGTTGGAAAGAAGCAGGAGCTGCTCGAGTTTGCTGTGGATCAGGCAAATCTGCCTCTTGTTGTCGACAGGGAGATTCCAGATCTGACCCTAGAAGCAGCAACCCTTCGAGCGTCGCTTGGGGACCGCCACAGTCCTTCCCGCACTGTGGGTCTGGGAGTGTCATGGGAGGGAGATGAGGAGGGTAGCCTGTCCCACTATGACCTGAGGATATGCCCAGTCTCTGGGCTGAAAGCAACTCTTTGGGGTTTGTCATCTTACAGGAGACTTAACAATAAGATGAAGACTTGAGCTGAAGGTGTAATTATCCTATTGCTTTTCTTTCCTTTGAGGGCATTAAGAGACATTTGTGCTCATTTTTCGTGCAAATTGCCCGAGAAACTTATCATCAGAGCCTGTGTACCCTTATTCATCAAAACGCGACCAGTGGCTGAGAACTTTACTAGTGATTAAATAAGCAAAATTCAAATATAGCTGTTATGCTTGAGAAGCAAAGCATCATATTAATTAAAGTAACATTCCTCAACATTTGAGGGCTAACCCTCCCCGTTTTTAAATCTCAACATTTCTCACCACTATTTACTAGCATCAACATGCTGGTAACATGCAGTGGAACAATTTCCTTGTACCTTCTACATTGTCTAGCATTGAAGTGACAACTCGGGAGCCACTATAAAAATAGATCTGGCTGTGGAAATGGTGTGTATCACACAAAATATCACAATTTTCTGCTGAAATTAGTACAGTCCATTGACCCAGATAAGCAGTATATGTGGTGGATGAAATATTGTTTGTCCTTTCTCAAGTCTAATGCATTCTGGTTTTACCTTCTCTGTTAATTGGTGTAAAAACAGAGAATTTGCAGAATTTATATATGAATTGATTGCTCAAGATGCCAGGGTATTTTTAGGAGTGCAAGGAGAATCAGACCTGCATGTCTTAATTTTAATGAATAAAATATTTTTGTTTGAAGAATTGGCATTGTCTATGGATTTAGCACTTAAGAAAGAAAGAAAGGAAGAGAAAGCAAGGAAAAGAAAGAAAGAAAGAGAAAGCAAGGAAAAGAAAGAAAGAAAGAAAGAAAGAGAAAGAAAGAAAGAGAAAACAAGGAAAAGAAAGAAAGAAAAAGAAAGAAAGAAAGAAAGAAAGAGAAAGAAAGAAAGAGAAAACAAGGAAAAGAAAGAAAGAAAAAGAAAGAAAGAAAGNAAAAGAAAAGAAAAGAAAAGAAAAGAAAAGAAAAGAAAAGAAAAGAGAATAAAAGGAAGGAAAGAAAAGAAAGAAATCCATTTTTACAACTGGATCAATGGGAAAAAAAATAGCGTTAACCGAGTGAAGGCAGCTCTAGGGTCCTTGTGGAGGTAATGGCTCACTGTAACCTTCACCTGTCAGAGTAGTCAGATCTGCACAATGCTGGGGAAAAAACAAGGCTGACATGGAGGGTTATAAGGCAAATAGAGTTTTCATGCCATGTTATCTCACCAAAACTAGTTGTCCAGACATATCAATTTCTCCTAGGAGACAACCTCCCTTATGAAATAGCTGATAATTTATATAATTAAATAGTCCATAATTTAAGCCCGTGGCAGGGGGCTTGGAACTAGATGGCCCTTAACGTCCCTTCCAACCCAAACCATTCTGTCAATGTGTGAACCTTTAAATTTGGGAGAGGGTTTCCACAGATACTGTAAAAATCCTGGCTTTAAAAAATATTTCCTTCCCAGGCAATACTCAAGTCTTTTAGGTCTATGTGGAAGAGATATGTCCCCAAGAATCATGTGTTTTCAATTTAAAGGAAGTTCATGCAAGATTCAGGGCAATTTTGCTCTTCCTGGGTGTACCTGATGTGGACATCCGCAGCACCAGGAGCTGTGAAGACCTCAGTTCTACCTATGGGTTCAGGGGAAGACAGTGAGGCTGCATATCTTGATGCAGCTTTGCACAGGCAACACCTTTACGGCTGCTGCTTTGCTCAGGTATATGCCCCAGCGTTACAACAAAAGCTTTCTTTGCTTCTATGCTACTGAGATATTGACTGCTGTTACATGAAGGACCACAAGGAGGAAATACTTAACGTCCTTTTCTTTCTGCAAGCAGGGCTGACCATGTAGTGAGAATGGTACACAGCTAGCAAACCCTGACCAGGAGTTGGGCGTTGCTGTCACAAAAGGGTTGTTGGTTTGCTGCCGTCTGAGAAGCTGCACCCAAGCAGCCCCTGGTGGGGCCACTTTATCACTATGCTTTGGCCGAGGCAGGGGAAGGGAAACAGGAGCTCATTCATCCCCTGTGCTAACTCCTTTTGCTTCCAACATACAGGACCATGTTCCAGGATTCTGCAATGATGGTGATATGAAAGGTAGAATTGGGAGACTAGCTTGTCTCTTCTATTACAGACCCATGTATATGCCTGAAAATCCCTTCATGTATGAATAATTACGCCCATAAATCAATTCTGAAAACAGATTTAACATAAGGTGCAAAAGTCTTCCCAGTCTGACATTGAAGCCTGCCACTTCCCATGATGTTGTTGCTGCTGCTGCCATGACCATGGCTGGGACAGGTGTTGAATGCTTAGAGAAGAAACATTACTCAGGAAGACTTTGATGCTTTGAAGCACAACTAAGGATGGAATGCCAGCCTTCCACCACCACGAAAGCATGGTCTGGGGCTCGATGATGCACCTTACAACCTGGTCTCCACATGGGACAGAGCTGGCTAGGATTTAAGGGTTGTGGCCCAAAGCTTACAAAGAAAGCTAGAAAGAAATTACATTGGACTCCCTTCACTCCTGATGGCTTTTAGAGTTGTTTATATGAGAGGGTTTCACAGAAGCTTGGGCAGCCTATATACACATCCATGCACAGACATGGTTTACAATAAAATGTGACACAGAAAGGCAGTTTCCTTCCTACTTGCTTCTGCCCCAGACAGGGATAGGAATGACCAGGTCTTGAGGGATAATTTTATAGCAGTCAGAAACAGGTCTGGTTTAGCATTTAGGAAGGACAAAGAAACTTGGAAAGAGTGCTGTGTCCATGTTAGAAGTGAACACTGATTACTTTCATTTATTCACTACTTTCACTTGTCATTTATCCTCATTGCTCCTGTTCCACTGGCTTCCGGCACCCTTTATAACATCTTTTTGTATACCTTGTCAGCACTGATATCCCCAGCAGCTCTTTAGCTGAAAGCAGAAAGAACAGTGGAGCAAAGGGGAAAGCACATGGAGTGAAGAGTTCTCCCAGTTTCCGGCTTCTCTTCTCTAACCACTTGCTGATCAGGCATGCAACTCCTCTGTTCCCCAGTGCTTCTGGGATAAAAAACATATACAGTGGCAAATAAAACAGAGAGAATGACCTGAGTCTCTCTTCCCTGCATACCTCAGTGATGAGCCAGGCTGGCCAGTCTTCTTTGTGGAGCAGAAAACTTAAACAAGAGGTTCCTCTACTATTAGACCTCATGCACTTACTGCCTTGCATCAGTGATTGTTCCAGAAAACATTTCCTTCCAGCAGCAGCACCACCGGAAGAAGAGTCTGCAATTGCACTGTCTTTTACTGAAGCACATTTAGGAGGGACCCCATGTTCACAGGAGCCCTGATGCTGGCTCCACACTAGGATCCACTGAGCACAAGAGGCAGGTGCCTTGGCAGACAGGGATGATCTTCATGGATGCTTCAAAAATACATTGGCAGGGAAGAAATTTGAGTGATGAGGGTGAGCTGGACTAACAAGCCAAGAACAGAGGCAGGTGTGGAGCATCCCACTTTGAAAACACTGGTAATGAGGGGAATGATGAGCTTTGTTTCGTGACAGAGCTGCTATGAGTACAACAAGCACTAGCTGCCAGTGGCAGATTCATGCCTTCCTTGCCTGTTGACCCAGATCCAGGGGGAGAAAAGTACCCACTCAAAGAAGCCTAGGCACAATGTGCTTAAGATTCAAGACTAAAACTTATTTGTCAGGCATGGAAAGCAGAAGGTGTGAGGGCTTGTGTCAACACTGGCAGGGTTAGACTTGATAGTGGGTAGTGAAAAAGAGTTGCCTCCATGGGTGACTGGTAGCATGCCAGTGTTTCATTTGAGCAGAGGCAGTGTGTACCATTATATGTTTAACTAAGTCTGTTTTGGACGTTGCCAGTAGATCTCAAAGCACTGAGCAGAGGCAGGGAGAGATTAGTGACTTCACTGGTGTGAGAAGCTAGAACTAGGAAAGCTTCTTCCTTTGGAGTGATCAAAAGGCAATCATACTCTATGCCTGGAGACCAAGCTTTCTCAAGACCAAGGTGAAACTGAGAGAGGGATACCAGATCCTGGGCTGTGTGGAGACCTGTGTTTGAACACCACTTCCCTGAGCCCAAACCTTTCTCCAGAGAAAAGCAAACAGTTGCCTGCTAGGAGCCTTAGCTGGGTGCGGCAGAGAGGGCATAGGGCTCCAGAGTTATGTTTTGAGTGCAATCCCTACTAGGAAGGAGGCTGCATGTCTCTGAAGCAAGGGATAGTGAAGTGGCCCCCCTCCATCCTGGCTTTTAACTACAGTTACACATGACAGCTCAGCTCCTTCTGATTCAAAATATGTGTCTCTCAAACCCTGCCAACCTCCCAGCAGTGAGAGCTGATCTATCATCTGGTACACTCTCTCTCCTCCTCTGCTGCTAACCCCTTGTTGGTGAGTCAGTATTTGGCTAAGGGTGAGACTGCGTGAGGTGACATTTCTCAAGATAAGCTAGCAGAATTGGAAGCCTTGTTTTTCTGTCCACTCTGTAGGATGGATTTTTATGCCAAGAATGAAAATGTCCAAAAAGGGGAATGAGAGGGAAACACCTCTATGTTGAAGCCATCAAATCCTTTACCTTGGAATTAATGTGGTAAAATTAGTTGTTAAAATCACAGCTGTTTCTTGGAGCTGTGACAGAAAACTTGCTCAAAGCTTCACCCTCTGCTGCCACATCATCAAAATTTGGTTTTATTCATCCCACAGTGCTTAGTGACTTTCACTTCAAATAGAAAGAAGTATGTCTGATGGCAAGTGTGCAAAACAGCATTTTGAGCTGTGCATGAGATTGGATGGAGACAAAAGGACAGAAAAGGATCATAATGCATAATACCACAAGACCCTCACACGGGAATGAAGGACATTCCTTAGGAACATCTGCAAACAAAGAAACAAACAAAAAAAGGTAAAACTGAAGCCACTGAGGTGTCTACTCTATCCTTCTACCCAAAGCAGGATCCATTCAGAGGTGTTGTGCTTCCTTCTTCACTAAGACCTGCTGCAGATTTTCTTCTTCTGTTCCAATGTATTCCTACAACTAGACCTACAACAGAAGCAGAGGAACAGTACTCCAAACTGTGATGGAAGGCAACACTGTGAATGAGTGTACAAGTAGAAAGTTGAGCTGGCATTGAAAGCAGGAGGGGGTCAAAAGAGAGGCAAGTAGAGTCTGAAATGGTTTCGTTCGCTGTGCAGGCAAGCCAGAGAGAGACATTAGTGGCAAAAGGTGAAGAAAAAGGTAACTGATGTGGTGCCAAGACCTCAGCAGCTACAGGATTATGATGCCAATGAGCTCATTAGCTGGGAATGTGGTTCTGCTTCCTAGGGAACAAGTCATGATACAAAAACCAGGTGCTTTGTGTGTTTTCCTTAGCTGTTAATTGCAGCTTGCACCTTTGCTGCAGAAGCTTAATTCCTCCTTGTGATGTGATGGAGTTTGCACACCCGTCTCTACATTGCTTCTGGGCCATACACTAAGAAAGTGTTAGGATTCCAGCAGAAATTTTGGTTTCTTGCAATTTCTCTGCACTAATGTTTATTAATTGTTAGACATAAGGTTTGTTTCAACTGTCCCTGGTCACTACAGATCAGGTCCACAGAGTCCAATTTGCCTCAGGCTCTCTATAAAGCTATTTTTGGCAAAACATCTCATAGAGCTGCCTTGCAGTTCCTTGTAAAGCTCATCCCAGTTGGTTTAGATGCAGGCACTGGAAACTGTCAGGGAAACTGCAGAGATGTAGGAGAAACAAATCCACTTGGGGTGACAGATTTATGTCCTGTTCCAGAAAAGCCTTGTTTGCTCCTATGCCTACTTTTATCCTGTCCTCTCAACTTGGTCTTCTGCATGCTTATGTGGTTCCAGCCTGGCTCTATGACTGGTTATGGAGCCTGAGTGGGAGATAGAGGATGCAGCAGAAGCTAAAAGACAGCTAGGAAGCGAACACTTCCCTCCATGGCACAGAGAAGGAGCTAGGACTGGGGCTGAGGAGTGTAGTAGAGAGCAAGAGAAGAGGTATAATTTGCTTTCAAGCCTTCTCTGTCCTGAAGGTCTACATAGAAGGAAGGAGAATGGGGGAGAAAACAATGATGCAGATGTAGTAACTGTCAGGCAAGGGTAGTGCTGAGGAGGACCAATGAATGGGAAGGAGCCAGAAAGTCATCACATCCTAGTCTCTGAAGGTGCAGCAGGATGTCACATTAATCCAAAATGCTAGTGCTCGCTCTCTGCCTGCTGTTTTGTAGCAAACATGTAGCTGCTGGATGAGACAACTCAACTCATTGATCCAATAAAATGCCCACTGTCCTGCAAAAAGTGCCATCTCTTTCATTTTTTGAAACAATCCACCCCACACCTGTAGCTACACTTTGACACAAAGCTCCTGCAGGATGAAGAGCCAGGAAGAGGAAGGCAGAGAGGTAGAGAAGAACCATTCATAGGCCCATGGATGTAGCACAGACACTGAAAGAGTGGGGAGAGGGAGAAAAACCTATGAAGGTAATTTTATCTGACAGCTCTCTGTTTCTCTAATCCCTCCTAACTTCTCTGCTGGATGTCAGTCACGCTTCTGGCCCAGAGAGACTTCTGCTTGGGGATGAACTCATAAGAGACAATCAGAGATCATTGAAAGAAACGAGGACATGGCTGCTAAGATGAAAGTAGAGAGCTGTCCTTCGCCCATTGTGGGAGGACTGTAATAAAAAGAAGAAATGTGAATGAAACAAATACCTTGGGAGCCATCCTTACAGTGAGAAAAGTGAAGAATGGTGAGAAAAGCCAGAAAAAATTGCCTGGAGAGGCTATCTGAGTCTCCCCACTAGGTAGCTTGAGAACCAGGTTAGGCATAGCCCTGCCAGCAATGCCATGACTACAATCAGTTGTGATCAAGGAAAAGGAGACTGGATGAGGTGAAGCTTTGAAAATGCTCCAGCTCTATTTTTAAGAAATCCCCTTGTCATTACTATCCCACACCAGTAGTGCCCTGTTTGATGGAGGGGTGTTGGAACTAGATGATCTTTGAGGTCCCTTACAATCTAAAACATTCTATGATTCTATGAAATGTGGGTAGTATTTTCATTTACTTAGGGTATGTACCAGTTTGATACTCTTCTCACTGTCAGCTTCCTGTCTTGTCCTGCCAAAGAACTCTGTTGCATTGCTTAAGTTCCCTTTTGAGGCCAAACGTGTTAGCTGTTGGCCATCTTTATTTTCTTGCTGTCACTCCAGGAGATACCCTACCTTGCCATTAATCTCACAGTCTCATGCCATCTCTTAGGCAGTCCTTGATCCAGCTCATTAAACTCTGAAGTTGTAATTTATCCAGTTTAGAGAGGCAACCTGAACGAAATGGGACTAAGGGAAATTTGTGGAAAGAAAACCTTTAGGCAGGTAGAGACTGTTCCAAATGAGGGCATGGAAGACATATAAAGCCAGGAGCCAGCAAATGAGATCTAGGCCATAATCCAAAGCTAACTGCAGACAATGGTACTGGTTTGAATGGTCTTTGGACCAGACTTCTGGGGAGCTGCTGTGAAGGAGGATACCAGGAGTATAGTATGTGTAGAGATCTAAGGACAGAAATGTGAGGAGGAAAGATTTGTTCAGCCATTCAAGCATGGTTTATGTTGGACATATAATGGCTTTCTTAAGTGCCACCAGGGCTCTCTAGATGGTGCCATAGACATTTTCAGGTTCTGCTCCATGGTGGAGGTGTGTTTTACACAACAGGAATGACTGATGTCTTGTATTGCAGAAGCCACAGCTATTTGAAGAAAGCCAAAAAAACCCCAAAAACTGCAGAGAGCAGGGCAAGTGGAATTGTATTCAATGCTGCTGCACTGCTTGGTGGGAAATGAATATTCAGTGATTTTAAAACTCCTCATACTCCTTGTGCCCTGATGGCACAAGGAAGGCAAGGAGGATGTGCTAGCTGAGACAGCCCCAGTCGGGAGGTCAGGTCACCAGGAGGTAACACATATTCTATAGGCTGCTCGAATTTTTGCTCCAGGAGATGTTGATGGCAGCGGTTCAACAGAAAACGTCGGGCCCGGCAAAACAGAGCACCTCTGGCTTCGGCTTTCACGTGGAGGTATCAGACTCGATGCGTAGGGAGAGCCGCGAAACCGGGATCGGTGTGGGGCTGCGACTGAGGCTCCGCAGCTCGCCTAGACACCCCGGGTCCAGGCTCGGCACCTGCCGTGGCGACGGTGCCACCTGCCGGCTGCTCTGCCGCTGTGCAGCCCCGGGCTAGGTGGGGCTGGGCCAGGTGGGGGCGGACTGCGCTGCCCGGCAACCAGCGATCCTACGTTAACTCCTCTCCTCTCCTCTCCTCGCATCTCCTCGAATCTCCTCTCCTCGCATCTCCTCGAATCTCCTCTCCTCGCATCTCCTCGAATCTCCTCTCCTCGCATCTCCTCGAATCTCCTCTCCTCGCATCTCCTCGAATCTCCTCTCCTCGCATCTCCTCGAATCTCCTCTCCTCGCATCTCCTCGAATCTCCTCTCCTCGCATCTCCTCGAATCTCCTCTCCTCGCATCTCCTCGAATCTCCTCTCCTCGCATCTCCTCGAATCTCCTCTCCTCGCATCTCCTCGAATCTCCTCTCCTCGCATCTCCTCGAATCTCCTCTCCTCGCATCTCCTCGAATCTCCTCTCCTCGCATCTCCTCGAATCTCCTCTCCTCGCATCTCCTCGAATCTCCTCTCCTCGCATCTCCTCGAATCTCCTCTCCTCGCATCTCCTCGAATCTCCTCTCCTCGCATCTCCTCGAATCTCCTCTCCTCGCATCTCCTCGAATCTCCTCTCCTCGCATCTCCTCGAATCTCCTCTCCTCGCATCTCCTCGAATCTCCTCTCCTCGCATCTCCTCGAATCTCCTCTCCTCGCATCTCCTCGAATCTCCTCTCCTCGCATCTCCTCGAATCTCCTCTCCTCGCATCTCCTCGAATCTCCTCTCCTCTCCTCACCTCAACTCAACTCAACTCACACTCAGAATACACCCACCACACAGTTGCCAAGCACTAGCATCTTTGCACAGGGAGAAGCAAAGGGAACAGGTAAATGGTAAAGCAGAGGATGTCTGGGTGATGGAAACAGTGAGCAGAAGGTGCATGTCAAATTAGATGAGCATCACAGGTACCACAGTCAGACTCTGTTTCAGACTCTAAGTGACCAGCAGTGGTCCCAGATCTTACTGATGTAAAAAGTACGTATTCCCAGAGCATGTCTCAAGCCCATTCTAGCCCCACAACACAGAAAAACTGCATACTGTGTTCACATCTTCAGGTACTTAAGACTTTAAAAAATAATGCCTTTCCTGAACTGATTTATGTGATTATAATGCCACTTACAAATTTGAGACTACATCTTGTTGATCATGTCCTAGATCAGTCCTCAGCACTGAGGTCATTTGTCACCAAATAACCCATATGCAAATGGATTCCCTGTTACCCTCTAGGACAAGTTTGTTATACCCAAACCATGTTCTCGGAACAGTCACTTGCTTGTACTAACCCTCAAACCATGCTCAGAAACAATATGGGCAAACAATAGTTGGGCCAAGTCAAGAGCTGGTTGTGCATCAAGCCAAACATTTACCAACCCAGCTGATTGAGCTCCAGTACACTTTTTTATTTATCAGGACAGATATAGGAACACAGCCTGACCTTTACTTCTGTGGCTTAACAAGTGGGTGCCTTGACAGCAACAGGAAGGTTTCTATCATCTGAACAGGTTCTCCAAACTGGTGAAAAATGGGTTTGATGGATAGACCACTAGATGGATAAAGAACTGGCTTGATGGCCATGTCCAAAGAGTGGCTGTCAATGGCTCCATGTCCCAGAGGAGGCCAGTGACAAGTGGAGTCCCTCAGGGATCCGTCCTGGGACCAGTCCTGTTTAACACATTTGTTGATGACATGGACAGTGGCATTGAGTGCACTCTCAGCAAGTTTGCTGATGACACCAAGCTGTGTGGTGCAGCTGACATGCTGGAGGGAAAGGATCCACCCAGAGGGACCTTGACACACTGGAGAGGTGGGCTCAAACCAACCTCATGAAGTTCAACAAGATCAAGTGCAAGGTCCTGCATCTGGGTTGAGGCAATCTCAAGCACCAATACAGGCTGGGCAGTGACTGGCTTGAGAGCAGCCCTGAGGAGAGGGACTTGGGGGTGCTGGTGGACAAGAAGCTCAATATGAGCCAGCAGTGTGCACTTGCAGCCCAGAAAGCCAACCAGATCCTGGGCTGCATCAAGAGAAGTGTGTCCAGCAGGTCGAGGGAAATGACCCTCCCCTGCTACTCCACACTGGTGAGACCCCACCTGGAGTACTGCATCCAGTTCCGGAGCCCCTATTACAAGAGGTATATGGATGTGCTGGAAGATGTCCAGAGAAGGGCCACAGGATGATTAGAGGGCTGGAGCACCTCTCCTATGAGGAGAGACTGAGGATGTTAGGGCTGTTCAGTCTGGAGAGAAGGCTCCGAGGTGATCTTAGTGTGACCTTTTAGTACCTTAAGGGGGCCCACAAGAAAGCTGGGGAGGGAATCTTTAGGATGTCAGGTAGTGATAAGACTAGGGGGATGGAACAAAGCTAGAAATGGGTAGATTCAGACTGGATGTTAGGAAGAAGTTCTACACCATGAGGGTGGTGAGACCCTGCAACAGGTTGCCCAGGGAGGTGGTCAAAGCCCCATCCCTGGAGGTGGTCAAAGCCCCATCCCTGGAGGCTGGATGAAGCTCTAGACAGCCTGATCTACTGTGAGGGGTCCCTGTCCACGGCAGAGAGGTTGGAAGTAGATGATCCCTGTGGCCCCTTCCAACCCTGACTGATTCTATGATTCTGTAGATGACTTCAGGAAATTTCCATAACAGTGAAATGATGCCACTATACTGAGCTTCACTTTGCAAGGCAAATAATCTGCTCAGTGCTTTAGAACGCCAGAGCAGCGTGCGGCTGGGAGTCAGTCTGAGAGAACTCAAACCAGGACTGACTTGAATTTGAGGAGCACAGCTGTAGGGATCTGAGCACATGCTGACTTGGGAGAAAGCAGTCTCATGTCTTTTGCAAAATGACATATATAAGCTGTGATGTTTGCAAAGGAAAAATATACTGAGCAAGATTAATTATCAGGACTCTTTCTTGAAACATTTGAAGTCAGGTAAAGCCGCACTGCTGTTTCCTCCAGCATGAATCATCAGTTTGTGCTGATCAGTTTGTGCTGACGTGCTCCTAACAGTTCACACCAGCCTTTGCTTTTTCCTGGATTGTTGGAGGGACCCACGGGCTGAGCAGCCTGAGTGGATGGGAAATGGAGAAACATGGTGGCACATTGTGAGGGACCTGGCAGGAAGGGAGTGGTGGCTGCTGGGCTGTCACTCTCTCCTGTCCTTTTTCTTTTTTTTCTTTTCCCTCTGGGCTCTGCAAGCTGCCTCAATGCTTTTACTGATGTCCCCAGCAGGGCCACTCTTTGCTCTGGACCTCAGAGCAAATCACAGACTGTTCTGGGCTTCCCACCAACCACAGGAACTTCATGGGGTACAGGCAACTGCCAGATTAGAATGAGTGGAACTGCTACCTGCATTACCTGGGCCCAGATTCACTCTCAGCGGGGAGGCAGCAGGTACTGCTGAGAAAAGGGGAGGTAGGCATCCCTCTGCTGCCGGGGGCATTTGACAATGCAGCCCCATCTTTTCCCTTTCCTGTGGCAGAATTGGCCTCACTCCTCATCGAGACAGGAAAATAACTTTTTGCTTTTTTCTTCTCATTCTATGCTTGAATTTTCCTGTCTTATGCATAGGAAGCCAGCACCAGGATGTGATGGCAGCTCCTAGCCCGTTAGGGATATAGGATCACTTTTTAGAGGCCAATAGAGGCAGGAGGTGGCTTTTAGGGAGGTGGTTGACTCACCAACCCTGGATATGTTTAAAGGTCTTTTGGATATGGTGTTTGAGGATATGGTTTGGGAGTGAACCTTGCAGAGCAGGGCTATAGGTTGGGCTTGGTGATACCAAGGGTCTTTTCCAATCTGAACATTTCTGTGACTCTGTGATCTAGGTGTCCATGGTAGGATCCCTGGGGAGGAATATGCATGAAAGTAGGCTGAATCCTCCCATCCCCTAGACCATGATGGACTTTGCTGGGACTGATAAGTCCTTACCACATCAGTCCTGGCTGCCCATGCTTGGGCAGCTGCTTTTGATGGACTGGTGTCAAGACTGTTTTCCTGCCCTGAATCAGGAGTGTGTGCCCACTGGCAAAGAAGTAACACAGGGCATGTTTTACCAGCAGGAGCTGTCAGTGGAGGCCAAGCCTCCTAGACTAGAAAACACCATTGGAGCCATGATGGAAGTTTGATGAGGAATGACTGAGAATGCAAGAGAGGTCCAAGGTATTGTTCAGACTTTGGAAGAGCAGGCTGTTACTGGGAACAGAAAAAGGATCATGTTTCTAGTCTGAACTCCCGGAGGAAGAAATGCACTCCTGATAAGAGAAAGTTGCTTTTCTTCTGAGTCACTGCATTCCTGGGAGTCATTGTGCAAGATGTTTTTAAAGACCTCTTTTCAGTCCCTGTGACTACCTCGACATCTAGAGATACATAATAAGCATCTTGATGAGAGTTAAGAAAAGTCTAAAAAGTGAATATTATTGCCAGTGAAATAATATACTGCACTTATTATATATGAAAAATAAGTAGCTTGATTTTTTTTTCTATTAATGCAATTTGTGATTCATAAAGCAGCATTTTTTATTTTAAACTAAAATAAAAATTCTTTGGTATTAATAAGAGATGATTCTCACTGAGAGCTAATGCAAATTTCTTCTGACGCTCTTAAATTTTACAAATAACAAATGAAATAAATTCTGCAGATTAGGTGAGGTCTGGAATTTCCCTAAAATGTAGTTGAAAGCTTGAGTTATCTTTAAGGAACACTCAGTGGCTAATTGTTACACAGATCTTTATATCACTTCTGGCAATCTTTGTGAAAGGGATCAGCTCATTTTCAAAAAGAGAGAAAAAATTAGATGCTAGTGTTTCTCTCAATTCCTGCTTGATTTAGGAGCTTAGTGTCTGGAGGCTTGGAAGGCCTCTGGTATCCACGTCTTGCCCATCTTCCTTGCACTCAAGATGCCTTAATGAAGAATTGTGATCTTAGAAGAAGTCCTGAGACCCACCTGATTGTGGAAGTTCCTGAATCATGCCCCTAGTTTCCAATGTTTGAGCCTTGCAGCAGGACATTCTCTGAAGTCTTGTTTACAAGAAAGCTTTTGTTGGAAGCCTAAACTGGCCTTTCTGCATTCACTCATGGAGGCAAGAGACCAAAGAAGTTTAGTAGCCCTGAGAGATCTTTCTCTTTTCACAGCATGGAAAAATTTCACCACAAGCAATCTAGGTTTCCAGGGCTGAAAGTCTGTCTTATTCATCTGCAGAGGAAGGGACTTTCTGAAGCAAGGAGCATCCCTTTTCAAAGAATGTTGGAGATGAGTCAGCTTTTCTCTCACAAAGGTCTTTGGCTCTATGCAAATTATTTAAAAGAAGGGTTGTGACTGTGGGAGGGAACAAGGCTTGTCAGGGGAACAGGATTTGGCTCAAAAAACAAAACTACATGAGCTAGCAGAAGCTGCCAAAAATACCTGGCTGAGTAAGGAAATATGAATGCTGAGAGTAGAAAAGGTCCACCTGTTTTGTTTGGCTTGCTCTGTTCTTTTGTCAGAGCATTATAAGAAGTGCTTTCTTTCCAATCCTGCCTGTGACAGCTGGGTGCAGGAGTGCCTGAGGGCAGATAATGAGTCCAGATATTATATTTAGCATCTGTCTAATTGTCTTTAGTCCAGCTCAAGTGCCAGGGATCAGTAGGTTGGAAATAAGCAGTTAGAATTTTAAATTGAAAAAAAGTAAATTTAGATTAGCTGTAAGGAAGACTTTTTTTACAATGAGAGTAAGTTAACACTGGAACAGCTTGCCCAGAAAGGTGGTAGATCCCTGGAAACATTCCAGTTCAGGCTGAATGGGGCTCTGAGCAATCTGATTCAGTTAAAAATATCCATGCTCACTGCAGGGAGTTTGGACTAGATGACCTTTAAAGGTCCCTTTCAACACAAACTATCTTGTGATTCTGTGAAGCACACAAACCGTCTTGTGATTCTGTGCTGAAGGAGCTAGTGGAGGTCATCTTTGGTAAGTCATGATGGACAGGAGAGGTGCCTGGGGACTGGAGGAAGGCAGACATCACTCCAATCTTCAAAAAAGGAAAGGAGGACCCAAGTAACTATAGACCAGCCAGCCTCACCTCCATCCCTGGAAAAGTAATGGAATAACTTATCCTTGGTGCTGTCCTTAGGACAAGAGGGTGATTAGGAGCAGTCAACATGATTTTATCAAGGGGAAGACATGTTTAACCAACTTTATAGTCTTTTATGAGGACATAACCAGGTGGATTTATGATGGTAGAGCAGTGGATCTGGTTTATCTCAATTTCAGTAAAACCTTTGACACCATCTCTCACAGCATTCTCACAGCTAAACTGAGGCAGCATGGTCTGGATGATCAGGTAGTGAGGTGAATTGGGACCTGTTTGAAGGAAAGAAGTCAGAGAGTTTTGGTCAATGGGAAGGTGTCTAGTTGGAGGCCAGTATCTAGTGGAGGCCCTCTAGATACTGGGCTGATACTGGTACTGTGACCAGTACTATTCAATATATGCATCAATGACCAGGATGAGGGCTCAGAGTGCACTGTCAGCAAGTTTGCTGATGACACAAAGCTGGGTGGAGTGGCTGACACACCAGAGGATTGTGCTTCCATTCAGTGAGACAGACAGACTGGAGAGTTGGGCAGGGAGAAGCTTATATGAAATTCAACAAGGGCAAGTGCAGAGTCTTGCACCTGGGAAAGAACAACCTCATGTACCAGTATAGGTTGGGGGCTGACCTGCTGGAGAACAGCGAAGGGCAAAAGGACCTGGGGGTCCTAATAGATGGAAGGTTGACCATGAACCAGTAATGTGCTCTTGTGGCCAAGAAAGCCAATGTCATTCTGGAGTGCATTTGAAGAGCTGTGGTTAGAAAGTAGAGAAAGGTTCTCCTCCCCATCTGCTCTGCCCTGGTGAGGGCACGTCTGGAATATTGCATCCAGTTCTGGGCCCTTCAGTACAAGAAGGACAGGGACCTGCTTGAAGAAGTCCAGCACAGAGCCACAAAGATGATAGAGGGAGTGGAACATCTTCCTTAAAGGAGAGACTGAGTGAGCTTGGAAAGGAGGAGACTTGAGGGGGGACCTCATTCATTTTTATAAATACACAAAGGGTGAGTGTGAAGAGGATGGAGCCAGGCTCTTCTCAGTGATGTCCAATGGCCGGACAAGGGGCCATGGGATAAAGCTGTGGCATAGGAAGTTCCATGGAAGCAGGAGGAAAATTTTTTTTCACTGTGAGGGTGACAGAACACTGGAACAGGCTGCTCACAGGGGTTATGGAGTCTCCCTCTCTGGGGATATTCAAAACCCAGCTGGATGTGTTTCTGTGTGTTCCACTCTAGGTGATCCTGCCCTGGTGGGGCATTTGGACTAGATGATCTTTCAAGGTCCCTTCCAACCCTTAACATTCATTGCTTCTGTGACAAAATTTAAGAAAAGGAATGATGAAGTTTTGTTAATTTAAGGAATTGAATCAAGGCCTCTACCTTGACCATTAGGTTAGATATATTACATTAGATATATTATCTATTATAGCTAGATAGATTGTGCTAGATACTATGTCAGTCTAGATACCAGTATAATTAGAGGAAATTGGGATAAGGGGAAAATTATTCATGTTAGTTACCATCTTGACAATGGTTAGTTGGGCTGGGGGTTAATTGCACTGGTGCCTGCTGAATGCCACAGATCTGTATCTAGACATCCAAGTGAACATGAAATGAGAATCATCTTTTAGTTTTCATCCTCTTTCTGCCCCCCCCACTTTCCATACTTTGAAAGAATTTGCAGAGGGATCTAGTGGCTGCCTCCAAATAGGTGATACTTCAGTTTAGAAATACAGGACTAGAAAGGGATTCTTGGGTCTCTGACTTCAGTCTCTGGGCAACAAAATATTTGTTTTAGTGAATAGCTCAAATTTTTGCTCTCCCTTTGCAAGCGACTGTTCCCCCTCCCCTCTTTCAACCAAGATGTTTGACTTCTCTAAGTGCTGAAAACTGAGAATGGAATTGGAGGCATTGTTAAGACACAAATTAGAAGAAATTGTCTGTGTTCACCTTGGTCACAGCACAGCAGAACATGCAGGTGAGAAGTAAGCAGCCCTTCCTCATCCATGAGACATGAGGAATGCCCTGCTCCACCAAAGAGATCAGCCAGATCTGATCAGACCAACCCAGAGGGCTGTTAAAGCTTCTGGGAAAGTCTGAACCTGTATGTGCCCAGCAGCTCTTGACAATTCTCTGCCATGATTTTCCTCCAGTAAATAGAGCTGTTTTGCTAGTGATCTTCCCTGGCACTTGTCCTGTGCTGCATCAGGCCACCCATCCCATGCCATCTCATGCCAAGCTGTCCTTGTTTTCTTAATGAACTATCTGTGCAAGTGGACATGCCATCAGCAGACTCATGTTCCGATGAGTTTCCTTACTATTTATGAGCTCTTTGTTCCTGGAAGGCCCCCAGAGCTGTTTCTCTGGCATCAACTCAACTTTTGCTTTCAGCTGTAATTGCTCCAAACTTCAGAACAAAGCTCCATTACCCAAGTGGGATCCAAGGCAAGTGTTGGTCATGAATTTTGACCTCAAAGCATTGCATCCCACAGAGCTATATCAACAGAATTCTAAACTCAAGAATTTCCTCTTCTACTCCAGCCCCTGATGGAGAGGCAAAGAGAAACCTATGGCCTTGCACAGCCACACAGCTCTCTGGAGCCAGGATTCAAGACACCCATAGCAAACCCCCCTCAGTTTCAGAAGTCTTTGCTCTCTGTTAGATGGCTGGTATCCAAGTCCTTTTAGGACCTTATTACTCTCCCCATGGTGGACTATGACATTTCTTGTCCCAAACTCAAACAGCTTTCTTGAGAAACTCTGATATTTCACTAAGAGCTAAGCCAAGAGAAGGGATCCTAAGTACTTTGTTATTTTATGGTGATAGGAAAAGGAAAATTTCTCAAGGAAGGGAGAACAGGGGACTGTCCTCCCACAGTTCTGGGGACGTATCTTCCAGTTTTCTGGATTTTACCTAGTCTGGGCAGACGCTTTCTGAGGATACCTATTCCAGCCTCTGCCAGGCAGGCAAGGTGCATCAGCTCTGACCCATTGTGTCCCACTGGTCTGTCTCAGCTCACTGCTGCAGGACAGTTGGGAGTTCTGTGAGAGGCGAAAACACTCATGGGACAGTCAGAGGGTCACCATAACCAGCTCACCTCCTCCAAACGGTGCTTCTGGTTCAGTGTTGTGGTCTACTGGACAGATTGAGATGCCTGTAAATCTCACCTCATATAAACAAGGTATCCAGTTTGTGCCTTTTTTACACTCCTTTGTGACACAGGAGGAATGTAAAGAAAGCCAGAAGGTTGGTGGTTTATTTGTTTGGGGATGGGAGAGAGGAACTGTTTGGAATTGGGTGTGGATCTAATTTGCTCAGTCAGTTCCTTTTTACACCGAGAAAATTGAGTTCTGCATTGTCATCTGAGGAGAGTTCAGAAAACTAAGGTTCACTAGCAAAGAAGGGAAGAGATCTGAAATTAAAACATTTACAATATGTCAAGTTTGCTTATATGTCTCAAACTTTTTGGAGACAGGAAACTTTCACAGACATCAAATAGTTCACCTCAGTGTGAGGAACCCTTTCTCAAAAGTCCCACAGGAAAGAAATTTTGTTACTTTCAGCATTAAAACCAAACAGGAACACACTACTGAAGTGTTACAGGAACTGCCCCATATGTTGCCATGCCAAGGCTGGTACAGGGGGCAGCTGCATGCCACCAGCAAATGAAGAGTCCTGGTCTCTGCCAGTCCCATGCCACTCTGGTCTCATGAGGGGCCAGTGAATGCCAACAAAACTGTGCCAGGCAGCACCTCTTACACCCCCAGATCCTTTATGATTAATTTAGCTATTGATGATCTTTCATAATTCTGTGGTCATCTTTTTTTCACGCTGCCATTAATTATTCCTGGAAGCAAATAAAGGGGCCCACCGATATCTCCCCCTCCCTCTCGCCACAGTCAGCTTTTCCTTAGGGAGAAAAAACTTGTGCTCGTTTGCAGTGGGACAATGCCGACTTTTGAACCTCTAACCACTAAACAAACAAACCTTGCGCTCTGCTCCACAATCCAAACAGGGTTTATTGACAGGCGTATCGCAGCAACGCGTAGCAACTTGGGCAGCAGCCGGACTGGGGAATCAATGCTGTGAGGGTGGCCCTAGGCGTCAGAGGGCATCCTCGAAGGAACGGCACCACCTAGGGCCACCCTCACCTCAGCTGCAGCATGGCTGCTGCCCTCTGAGAGCCCTTGTGCCCTCGTGAGGAGAGCAGTGGAAAGAGTGAGTGTACCATGGTGCCTGCGAAATCTTTTTAACTCAGTCATCTCTGTCGCAACTACTCTCCTCTGGTTAGAGGCTGATGCTGCACAGCCAAGCCACTCAGTTGGGATTATGCTTAGCTTTAGTTGTCCCAAAGGAAATAGCTTCTCCAAAAAGATCCAGGGAGCCTTTCAAAGCAAAGAAGGATGGATCTAGCTCCTGCCTCCCTCTGGCCCAGAGAGAACCATGGACATTGGACCCAGCAGGGCATGTTGTATGTCAAGCCCACATTAATGAGCCTGGGTGCTACACCCATGTCTCCTGACAAGGCCTGCTTTAGAGACTATGCACAAGACAGAAAATCAAGCAGACTCCCTGCACTGGAGGTATTGCTTCCCAATGTGGTCTTCCCCTAGGCACAGGAGCCTACACATGCATTTTCTGCCAGTCTGACAGTTAGCACCTAGCCCCTGGTCCAGCAAGCCATGGAACTACACACAGCCAAAACCCAGCACAAAGGCTTTGGGGCTGGGTTTGCCATTTTCTCAAGCTCTCAGAGGTGGAGAAAGCCACCTTGTCTGTGGGGGCCAGGCCTTGGCAAACCAATCTTCCTTGTGAAGTTCTGTAGATCTTGCTGTCATTCAGCTTTGGCTTTCAGCAAAAAGATGAGAAAAGGATCGGCAATTTAAAAAACAAAGTGCCCCCAAAGAAGACAAATGGAATATCTTATATAAATGTGACAAGTAAAACAGAAT
Source organism: Ramphastos sulfuratus (assembly GCA_013399055.1). NCBI lineage: Eukaryota > Metazoa > Chordata > Aves > Piciformes > Ramphastidae > Ramphastos > Ramphastos sulfuratus. The sequence continues at coordinate 94,767 of WBNM01041466.1, forward strand.
TACATGGGGCCAAACATTGGGGAGGTCAGTAAACTATGTAAACTATGTTCAGGGCTCCCATTCTTGCCGAGGCCCAGACCCACATGAACTGGTCTCACATGCAGCTCTGGGCACTGGCTGCTTCATGACTGTCTCAGTCTGCCTGCCTGGTCTCACTTCGGTAGGATTTCTCCTGGACTTAAATAAGCAGTACACATGGCAAAGAGGTAGGGTGATTTGGTCAAATGAGCTGGGCATCCTTGTTTTCATCTCTGGCCAGTTGAGTCATTTAGCATTTCTATCCTGGTCCCCACCATCTAGTCAGCCTGTGCAAGGTGGGTTCTGATATAGCACAGGGGTCTCCTGAGGGTTTCTGCTCCTTGTGAGGCTGCAGTGAAGCCCACATAAAGTTGATAAAACCAAAAAGACTTGTGAAAACTAACTGGAAAAAAAAAATTCCAAACAAGTCAAAAATTGTAAGGAGGTGAGAAACTCAATTTAACCAATGAGACTTTGTACACACAAGCAAGGCTCCTCATTCCAATGTGACAGGACACCTTTCTCAGAGGAGTCTTCATTCTTTCGATTTCTCTGCACTGCAGCTGATAAATCTGGCTGGGTGACTATCAGCATTGGGTTTATGGGCTCTTTTACAAGTGTCTAACATTAAGCAATTCACTTTTGAACATTCAAACAGTGCCTTATCTAGTCTGCTCTGGCCCTTAGGGTAGGATGAACATTTTGCATATGGATGGTTAGAAAAAAAGAAAAGAAAATATGAAATAAAATAAAAAAGAGCTTTAATTTTCTCTCCTGTTAAAATTCATTGGTAGCCCAACATTTGTAAGGTCTTTCGGACCTATCCCTGAGATTCACCGGGGGTGGCTGGCAGACAGTGCCCCCCTTTTATCTAACAAACTCCAGGGTAAAGAAAAAACCACCCGAACATAATAATAATAATATTAACGAAGCGATGACCACGCTTCCCCTGGACAACAAGACACATATACTGTACATCTGTACACATGGCCAGCCCCGTGGGCGCTGTAGTGCATAAGCAGGTGGGGGGCTGGTCCCACCGCTCTCCCCCGGACCTGGCCCGGCCTGGCCCCACCGCAGCCGTGACCTCCAGCAGTCCCTGTGCCGATGTCCCCAGGCCGCTGTCACTGCGGAGCGGTGGGGCCCAGGCCGGCAGTAGCTGTCCCTGCTGCGGGACCCTGCAGAGGGGTGCCGGGGCTGAGAGGCTCTGTGCCGCCAGGCTGCGCCTGCTGAAGCTTCTTCTTGTTGATCTTCCTCTCTTTCGCCCGCCTGTTCTGGAACCAGATTTTCACCTGCCAGGAATGTGGGAAAGAGGGGATTGAATGGAGTGAGTCCCCAAGAACGTTCTCCTCCGAGGGAGCACATTCCTGTCCCCTATCCCAGCCTTAGCACATCCTAGTCCCCGTGTATCCCAGCCCCTGTGCAGCCCAGCCACAGTGCAGCTCATCTCCGCACATTCCAGTCCCCATACATCTCAGTCCCTGCACATCCCGACCTCGCACATCCAGGCCACCCGTGGCAGGCACGGGGAGCATCACCCAAGGGACAGACCTGCCTCTCCGACAGCCCCAGGTTGGAGGCCAACTCAGCTTTCCTCCTGATGGTGATGTAGCGACTGTAGTGAAACTCCTTCTCCAACTCCAAACGCTGGTGGTCGGTGTACACGACACGGTACTTGTCTTTCGTCCTGGTTTTAACTGCGGAGAACAAGGCCGGAGTTGGGAAAGTCACAGTCAAAGGACTCAGGTGGGGTGCGGCTCTCTGTGGGTTCAGGGCAAATAGGATTAGGCCTCCCCCATTTGCTGCTCGCCTCCCCCTGCCTGGGGCTTTACTGAGCTCGGAGGATAGAGGAGAGAAGAGGAGTTTCGCAGCTCCCTGGGGACATGGTAGAGAAAACACAGGCACGCCAGCTGTAACGGCAAGCCAGGAGTGGGCTTTTGGCCCTGGCTGCAAGTCTCAGCCTTGCAGCACGCCTGTGCGTTGCCCTTGGAACACTTCCATTGAGCATTTGCTGTTTGTTGTGGCTTTCAGTTTTGTTTCACCTTCCCTAAGGAGAACAAACTTTTTTACAGACAGAAGGGAAAAGGGGAAAAGAAAGAGCAGCCCTATTCAGGGCATGGTGGCTTCGCTTCTAAGCAAGAAACACCGACCTAAGCGCAGAGAACCGGGAGAGGCCGTCGAGGACCCCCGGGGCTCAGCCGAGCTCCGGTCCGGGTTCCCCAGCTTCTCTCCCTGCTGCCAGCATCGGGGCAGCGGCTAAACCAACTTCTCGGTGACCTTGGAAGCGTGATAAGCAACTTTAGCGCTAAAAATAACCGACCTAAAATCCGAAAACCCGAACTCAACGAAATACAAAAGCAAATGCCAGTAAGCGGTCGGCGAGTGTGCATCGTCGCAGCCGCTGACCTCTTTTCTCCCGAGGGTTTCTTGTTTAACTGGTTGTGTCCCTGGCTCTGCCGTTCCCCGGGGAGCCGAGGCGGGGAGTCTGTGCCCTCAAGGTGCTTAGTGGCTAGCAGGCTGACTTTGTTCAGGTAAACTCTCTGCAAACCACAACAAAAGCACCCTGTAAAGATACAAGCCTGATCAGAGAAAACTCCCCAGAGCCAGTGAATAGGGAACACAATCCCAAACAATGCAGGACAAGGAGATCTTATCAAAGAAAAACCCTTCTCAAAGCCTTAATGACAGCCACATTCTGTTTGAATTACCACTACTGAACAAATGGCGGCAGGCGCTTTCATCCCCCCAGCCCTGCACATTAACATAAACACTGGCTCCAAAGGCAGAATTTGAATGGAGACAAGGGATCGGCCACCACCGCAGAAGCCCAAACTGTGGGAACACCACGGGCTGCTGTGGGAAGCGCGACGGGGCTGGGAGAGCTCCAACGCCATCGTCACTCGGGGCGTAGCCGGTGTCAGTGACCGGCACCAGGACACTGGGGCTTCCCCTGAGGCGCGTCGGTCTCGGGCGTGGCCGGGACCCTCACTCCACACCTCCAGAGGAACCCCAGCCCGACATGTCGTCCGTAGGGCAAGGCAGGAGATGATAGAGGAATGCCAGAAGTCCTTATTTACCGACAAAGTAGCTACCTTTTTCTTCGTTTTGTTTTGGTTTTTTTTTGTTTGTTTTTTTCCTTTGGTGGGTTGGTTGGGTTTTTTTTGTGTGTGGTTTTTTTGTTTGTTTGTTTGCCTTTTTTTTTTTGTTTGGTTTTTTTTTTTCAGCTTACCAGCCAATAGATTAAGGGGGAAAAAATCAAAACAAAAAATAGAGAAAAAAGAGGAGACAACGGCCGTGCAAGACCTATATCAAAGAGGAGGACAGGAATCTCCCCTAGCAGATGCAGGGCAGGGGAATAAAAGAGAGGGTCTCCGGGGTATTAACATCACAAGGGAGCGCGGCGCCGGCCACGGCCTGTCCCATCCTGCACGTTGCGGCCGGTCTCCTGCACTGGGGACGCAGGGTACGCCCTCCCCACCTCCTGTCCCCACCGACTTGGGGCTGGCTTGGCTTGGGGCACGGCCCGCAGGGGTCAGAGAGCGGCCTCTGCCGCTCGGGACGCCTGGCCGCACGGGAACCTTCACGAAGGGCAGGCGCCCAGTGACTCAGAAACAAATGCGGAGCGACACCAGCCGATGATTTATATGACTATAATTGGTTATAAAAATCCTCTAAGTGGCTATAAGTGGACGAGAGGAACAACGGGAGGAAGAGCGAGCGTTTCCTCGGGTTCGCAGGCCATTTCTCCCTGCGCCTGTCAGAGCGCACCCCGAGGCACCGGCCCTTTGGGATCGGCAGCGGCTGCTCCCCGGCAGACAATCCCTTCTGCCGCTGCCTGTCCGGCATTGCTCCGGGACCCGACTCAGTAGTACAGGCAGGCTGCCGGAAAAGCCCCGCAGCCTCCACACTTCCGAGGACTGGCCCTCGGACGGGTTTGTTTCTGGCTGCTTATCCTCTCACTCCCGGACTGCCAAGCGCACGGAGAGATGGCAGCGCCCCGGGGGAGCGGTCGGCGGGGCAGCCCCCCGCCCTCTCGCCTCCCCCCCGGTCCGCGCTTACCCTGGCTGCTAAGCGGGGTCTGTGCCGGCTTCCTCATCCACTCACAGAGGCCCCGGCGCTGCCCGCTGGGGGAGAGCGACTCAGGGGCGGCGGCGTTAGCGGCGTTGAGGGGCTGCATGACCCCGGCAGAGCAGTGGGGCGCGGGGCCGGCGTGGTGGTGGGCGTGCGGGTGGTGGTGGTGGTGGTAGTCGGCGGGGCTGTAGGCCATGGCGGCAGCGGGTGACCCGCCGTTGAGACCATGGACGGAGCCAGCGGCCGCCGGCGGCCCTTGCCCGTAGGCGCTCCAGTCATCGCGGAGCGGGGCGGCGTAGGGCGCAGGCCAGGCCGGGCCGGGGGACTGGGCGCTGTCGAGGTTCACATGGTAGCCGCCGTAGTCCGCGTACTGCGGGGCGCCCACGAAGTTCTGCGCCGCCAGGTTGAGTCCCCCCGAGTGTCGCACCGGGCCGGGGTACATGGGCCCGTCCTTCTCCAGGAGGTAGCTCACGTACATGCTGGCGGGGCCGCGGCGGCGGCTCTCCGCATGCTGTTGCTGCTCGGGGCTCTGGCAACGGCGCGCCTGCTGCTTGAGGAAGGGCTGCCCGGGGCGGGGAGGGGGCAGGCGGAGGGGCCGCGGCCCCGCGCTGCGCTCCGCGCTCCGCGCTCCCGGCTCCCGATCCGAATCCAATGGCCGGCAGCACTTACATGATTAACGATTGTTTACAAGGCTCTATTAGTAATGGCCCAGACACACCAAAGGCAGGTGACGTGGAGAGGCGCTGGGTATATAGCTACTACCCCTAAAAGACGATTTGCATTTAAAAAGATAAGGAGAGGGCAGCGACCTGATCACAGCTAAATATTCAAGCCTTTATTGTTTAAGAGCTTCCTCCTTCCATTGCAACCTGGTGCACTTTAACCTCCAATCAGAGGTTCAAAGGATGAAATCAAGAGACTTGCAAAAGACAGAGAGGGAGATCTAAAGGCGAGGGTGGGAATATGGGAGCCGTGTATCGCGGCCGATCTGTAGGCAACACTTTAACCAGCTCTTCTCCGTGCTTGCGGCTGGGGGGTGAAAAAGGGCGGAAGAGGAGGGAGTTTTGATTAAAAATCCACAAAGACATTTTGTCGTGGTTGTTTTAAGCAGCAAACCCCATCTCGACGGCCTGCTGCTTTTTCCAACGTGCTTCCCACCCGCTCCCACTCGGTCACGGGCGATGAAGGAGAGGTAAGAGAAGAAATACCCCCCTCGGAAGGCACTACGTCCTTCCCCACGCGTGTGTGCTTGCAGAGCTCCGGAGTCAGGAGCTGTGCAACGCTTCCTGTCCCAGCCTAGGCCTCGAGGACGGGATGGGATGAAGGGTAGAACGAAGCTGGAGCATCTCTCCGCCCGCAGAGATCTGAGTACTGAGTCAGGGCATGCATCCCCGCCAAGGGGGAAACGATCAGACTCCTGCCGGAGATCATACCCCTCGCTGTCGATCCCTTGGGGAACCCAGCGATTTGTCCCTGCACTCACAGCTGCTTTTCTCCATCCCGAAGCTTTGGAAATCCTCAGGAAATATTGTCTCTGTAAGGGCGGCTCCCGGGCAAGCGTCAGCCGGCTCCCCCGGCCCAGCCAGTCCCCTTTGAAGAGGCAGCCCCCTCTCAGCTTCCTCCCGTCTCTTTTAAGCTTTAACTTTTCACCCTAAGCGGGGACAATACCATACAACGTTTGCATATTCGCATCTTTTCCCATGACACAGGGAAGAAATCTTTCAGCCGCCGAGCGGGAGCGTCCGCTCTTTTACCCGGCATGGTTCGTCGGAGCAGAGCGGTAACGGTTGTCACCACTGACTCTCCCGGGAGTTTGGGGCAGGGTCTTGCACAGGTTCCCCCACAGACCCCGCATTGTGACCAGCCACGTGTGTCCGGGGCTCCCGTGAGGAGATCTGAGTGGCCGTGTCCAAGGGGTATTTTTGCCTCCTCCGTGGGTGGCTGTTCTGTAGATCGAGGTCTGTCCCTCCCCAGGTCACTGAAATGGGGCGGTTTTGCAGCTAAGGGCGGATTTCATCTCTGCAGAGGCATATCTCCCCAACTTCACTCCCTGAAAGTGTCCGTCTCCTTCTTTCCTTACGTTGTGTCCTTTGGTGCTGCTGAGCGTGAGTCTGTCGTGGAGGTATGCTTTACCCGAGTGGAACTAATTCAGCGACGTCTCTCAAAGTATTCGGGAGGTACCGAGGCTCTCAAGGAGGAGCATCGCTCCCGCGGAAGAAATCACGGGCAGCCTCCTCGGAGCCGCTCGGCTGCGAGGAACGCGGTATTCCCTCTTTGCACACAGCCGACAATGCTGTGCCTGAGCCCATACTGTCAATTATCTGTCGCAAACTGTATCTGGCTGCCGCAGTTGCGACCCTAAGGTAACAGCACCACAACAGCAGGGATGCAGGTACGCCTGCCAGCCGTCTTCTCCGGGGAGGATTTCTGTCCCTGCTACCCATTCCCACCAGCACACCTTGCCGGCGGGGTAAAGGGAAGAGGAAGTGAGGCTTGGAGCCCTCAGCACTCTGTGCTACGGGAGGCTGAAATGTAACTCTGGAAAAGAAACTCTGAGTCCCTTCAATGTAATCGCTTCTCCCGATAAGCACTTACACAGCCGATCTATGCGGATGTGAATTTGATGATGCCATAAACGGGAAAAGGGGCCATTAAAGTGACAAAACTGAATACACTCTATTAAACCGCACAAAAGCCTGACAAACCCCGAAGCAGCCTGATTCAGTGTCTAAGTCTCAATCCACGAATCCCTAGCAGGCAGACAGCAGCGGTTTGGGGTGAGACTCGACGGCAGTCCGAGCTGGCGGGACTGGGGACTGCCGGCCGCGGAAATGGATGAGAACCGCAGGGCTCCGGCGGAGGAGCAGGACAGAGCTCTGAGGCAGCATCTAATTCGCAGCGAGCACGACACTCCACTCTTCCCCGTCCCAGGCTCTGACTTTGTCTGTCGGACAGCGATCCCAGCTGTACCTCAAGCATGGGGAGGACTGGGGACACCAGGCCTTGCTAGTCGTGTGCCCACTTCGGGTAGGCTGTGAGATGGGGGCAATGCCCATGTACCCTGCTGCCTCACCGCCGCCCCCTTTTCCCGATCCGTAGCAGCTACCAGCCGGGCGGCTGGGATAGGGGACGCTCACTCCCTGGACTCTTTTCTTAAAATAAAATGGATCCCAAGCCGCGCACATGCCAAGCCTGTGTGCCTGGGGGCTGGCCGGGCTTCCTTTCATTGCGACTGCAGCAGGATTTGTCCCCACTTTCTTTCCTCAGCGATCGGGACTTCCCGAGGAGACTGAGGAGAAGATGCATCTCCGTCAGGTGGCTTTTTCTCATTTTCTCCTCGAGGTCCTGGAAAGGGCGACCAAGGCGGGAAGATTCCTGAGCCAGTCTCGGCAGCTGCCCACTACTTCTCTGCTTCTGTCCCGGGGCTTTCCGACGGCTGCCACGCAGCCCCCGGAGCGGACCGGACCTCGAGACTAGCGATCAGGAGAAGCTCTGGTCTCCTCGGATTATTTCGGGTTTTACCTATTTTGTTATATCTTGAGTGAGGAAACGCGACCCTAAGTCTCTGAAGCCGCCAAGTACCTGATCGGGAACACCGTTTTCAGGGAAATATTTCTAGAAAACATTCCCCTCCCTCCGTGCTGACTCCTGTATTCTCACCGAAGGGCCGTTTCATTCGGGGGACCGGTCTGGGCAGACGGCTCCCCGCCTTCCTCCTTCAGCCCCAGACTTACTTCTTGAGCTGAAAAACAATTTCGGAGGGGATATGTCTGCCCCGGGGGAGTCAGGTCAGCGGCATGATTGCGTGAGAAACGTCAGGAAAACGGCGCCCGCCCTGGTTGATACCCGCTGCCCACTGGTCGTGCTGCCCGCTCTGCCCATGCCTGCTGCCCGTCGCCCGAGCCCCGAACTCCGGGGAGGCAGAGGCTGGTGCCCGGATCTGGAGCGGACATCTCGCTTCGGAGTCAGAGCTCACCGTCGCCTCGGGCCCCGGGGCTGTGGCGTACTGGGGAGTAACGGGGCGGGCAGCACACCTCAGGGACCCCCGTCACGGATCAGAGACTTCCCCGTAAGCCCCGAGAAAGGCCAAATGCGATCCCGTTTGCCGGGATCTTTGCTGGCATGAGGATTCACCCCGCATGAGGATTCTTTTTTATTTCTAGTCGTTTTCGAATTTAAATAATTTATTTTTCTGACACTTAGGAGAAACTCGGGGCGAGAAGGATTCTTCCCTCTCCCCCCACCTTAACGACACGGAACTAGGAGATTTGTTTGCAAGGTTAAAGAAAGAAAAGAAAAGAAGACGGGAATTTAAAAAAAAAAAAAAAGAGAGAGAAAAGAAAAGAAAAGAAAAGGCAAGCAAGCCTGTTGAAAACCCTTTGGTGGTCAAGGAGAGAGAAGGAGGAATCGTGTGTTAGTCCGACCTGTGGAATTTATGACTCCCCCTAAGCACAGACATGATAAGGACTCAGAAAACATCTTGGATCTTTTCAAGCCGGCAGCCCTCGAGGCTTTGATGTAGATTACTTTGCAGAATAACCCAATACTTTCATCGTGGGGTTGGTACTCTGCTTGTTTAAGCACATGCCTCTCGGAGCGGATTAAATGCTAAACGTTCGCTCCCGAATGGATTCACATTGCTGGGAAGGAAGCAGAGACGAGGAAGGTGGGGGTGGCACCTTGTGCCGGGCTGGGCACCAGCCGCTCTGCGAGCCCAGGCATCTGCTGCGGGTCGTCCCCGCTGCCCCGGCCAGTCCCTGCCACCACATACTGCTGCTGTCGGACCTCGTTTCGCATCACTCCTTCTCTCCGCCGGGAAGCAGAGACGTAAGGAGAGAAGGGGGCAAAAAAACCGAGACAGATTATGTACTAGAGGCTTTGTGCAGCCACGGGAAGGTGAAGCCGCGCGGGTCCAGTGGCCAGACCCTTCCGGAGAGACCGTTGGTGTGTCCAGGGGGAACGCAAGACTGAACCCGTCTTGCTCCATAACCCTATTTCCGCGGGCTGGGCACTACCCTCGTCCCTTGGAAATCGGTGGTGTACGGCGACTGAAGCCCCCCGGAGCACCTCTGTTGGCCAGCGAAATACATCCTTGGCTAGACTGCCTTTTTTTTTTTTTTTTTTTTTTTTAAGACTATATATTTTGTAATGGCCAGGGCAAGAAAAGCCTCAGCGGCGAGTTCCGGGAGGCAGTGTCTAGCCCAGCAGTCTGAAAAGCACTTGTGCCCAGGCCCTGCTAGTGTCTGCGTCCTGCGAAGGGCCTGATCCGGTCACGGCGACCGTAAGTCGCTGGCGAAGTGCATCTGAGGGGCGGCACCGACGGCGCGGTCTCGACAGGCGAGGTCTGCTCCGGGGGACGGAGTCCAGGGCCCAGTGGTTATCGACCCCTCGGCTCCCCGAGACTATCCCCCCTATTCCCGTAAGAACGCTCGCCGGAGCACACAGAGATGGTGTTATCTTTGTCGGACCCATCGGCATCCAGCGAGGGAGAGACTGAGCTCCTCAGCCGCACTCTTTCGACTTTGCAGTGCGGAAGTCAGCCCGGCCGAGCTGGGGAACCCAAAGCAGGGGTGTCCCTGGGCTCATCAGCCCTCGCCCAGAGGCACGCCGCTCCCCGGGAAACTGCAAGCTCGTGTCCAGCTGGTATGATAGTGCCACTAACGTGCGTGTCGATTCCCACGCCAAGCAAAACTTTGAATTCCAGCTCCAAAACGGTTTGCACAATTTTGCCAAGAGCGAGCCCCCGGGCTATCCCCTCCCCACCCCAGGGGCCGATGTCCTTATTGCCTTCCTCTCTGATTCATTTCCTACATCTTCCAGCTTTGAAATGTAACCTTGTTAGGGCAGTAATGGTCGTGTCCTCCCACACGTCCCAGCAACCATAGTCCTGCCGACTTACTCCCCTTGCTCTAGGGTCTTCCATGGTAAGACAACGTGGAACTGCTGTCTCATACCACCTCCTCCACCTGTGTTTCACAGTTGGTTCAATCCAGGAAACCTGTTCACTCAGCAGAGGGATGGGGTGACTCTGGCCTGCAAAGATGATTTGTCGAGGTCGAAGGTTTCAAAGGTTTTAACTGTTCACATTCTTGCAGCGCTGTGGTGCTTTGTGGATAATATTCAGAGCTAGGCAATGTGGGATGCCAAGGCAGGTCGGTGCCAAGCACTTTTATTGCCTGACAGGGAGCAGACTGAGACTCCCACATAGGGCATTTCTTTATTCTTGGGCTATAAGAAAGCAGATTTGTCTTCCTCCTTGGGCAAACTTGTTCCCTCCTGAAACAAACAAGGAGAAAACGGTGTCTGACTGCTCTCCATCACTTCCCATTTGATCCTAACTGTCTTCTACTTTCTTCCAGGAACTAGGCAGGGGGCAGAGAAGTCTCTTTTTAATTTTTTTTTCCCTTTCTGCCTGAAGAGAGACTCCAAAAGAAGTCAAAGGTAGGGTCAGCGCCAGATTCTCAGCTTTGGCCCACACTGCCATCCTCTGGCCAGTGGCATTGTGGCTCAGCTTCTGGGGATCAGCCCTGGCTCTGACTCAGTTTGTCTGCACAGCCCTTCTCCACCCAGGACACTCCCAGACACAGGAGGCCTTTCCAAAGGAGATCCTAGTCAACATCAGATAGAATCATATAATTGTTTCAATTGGAAAAGGCCTCTAAGATAATCGAGTCCAACTATTGACATAACACCAACATGGCCATTAAACCATGTCCCCCAGTGCCACATCCATGTGGTTCTTGAACACATCCAGGGACTGTGACTCTATCACCTCCCTGGAAAGCCTGTTCCAATGCCTGACCACTCTTTCTGTAAAGAAATATTTCCTAACGTCCAATCTAAATCTCCTGTGACCCAGTTTGAAGCCACTTGATACTAGGGAGAAGAGCTGGAACACCCACATCACTACATCCTTCCCGGTTGTTGTACAGAGCAGTAGCATCGCCCCTCAGCCTTCTCTTCTCCAGAAGAGGTAGGTAGTCACTTCTCCAGGAGAAATAGAGTGGGAACTAGAGCTAGATGCCTCCTTCTTTTTAGGATCTAATGCCTCCAACCCCCTTCTGAGGATGAGGATGTCATGACATTGGTAGGACTGGAGTGTTGTCATTAGAAGTAACTTCCAGTCTTTTTTTCAGCAGAAAGTCAGCAATGCCTCTATGGCATAGTGCATGAAGGGTGCATGAGGGTAACCCTAGTGCAGCTGAGGAAAGGCATCTCTGGACACATACGGGCAGCTACAGCTAAATGCCAAAAACTAGCTGTGGTGCAAAGTACTGTGATTGTGTGTAGGTATCATATAGTGGGAGTAGTGGGTCACTGTCAAGATCTCCCATGCATTTTCATCCAATTAAGCAGTATCTAAACAAATGGAATCTCAGCCCAGTCTGCATGTTCCTCTATGGAGGTTGCCTCTGTGGAAGTACCCACCACTTTTTCACCTTTCTCCAGAACATGGATCTTCAAAATTTCTTCTCAGTTGAGATATGATCCAGGCTGTACCACAAGGCATCTAGGTTTCTGCTAGGAGTGTTGTTCTATCCGTATTCCAGCAAAGCCCTAAACACTTGAATTGTGGCAGTGACCTATAACAGGATTCCTGATCCAAGGATCCACACTGTTTATCTCATCTCCATGAAGTATGTCAGGAAACATGAATTTGGCCCAGGTCTTAGACAGTTTGGCTGAAAGGGACTCCTTCCCAACCACATCACAGTGTTGGGATGCTCACCAAGGGTGAGAAGGAGCCAGGCTCAGATTCCACCTCTTTCTGAATTGATTTGGGGACTCCTCAACCACAGATCTTTGTGGGACTCTTTTGCCTTTTAACAAAAAAAAAAAAAAAAAAAAAAAGTTTACTTTGAATGGTCTAATTAATTAACCATTGATGAAGGGGAGATAGAGGCAGCTACTCACTAGAACAGCAGTTCATTTAGCTGGGAAAAAAGAGCCCAGTGCTACTGGGTACTTGATCTAGTTCAATATCTGAGAGAAAGAGACTGTGGTCTGGTGTGCCTAGCTGTGTGGGGAATGCTCTAATACAGTTATCGTCAGTCTGCCTTGACTTCTGCACCCTCAAAATATTTTCCATCAGACGGGTGACCTCTTAAAACAAAACAAAACAAGACCCAAACAAAACAACAACAAAACAAAAACTAACAGAACACAAACCAACCAACCAAGTAAACACAAAACTGACCAAAAAAACCCCCAAAAAACCCAAACCCAGTCACTGACCTCCCCAAACAACAAAAAAACCCCAACCCCCCCAACCCCAAAAACCAACCAACCAAAAACCTTCCCAAAAACCACAAACAAAAAAACAAACCCCAAGGGCATCAAAACCCAAAACTATGTGCAAATAGCTCTGTAGCAAATACAATCTTGAATTTCCTCATAGAATCATAGAATTGTACAATTTGGAAAAGGCCACTAAGATCTTCGGGTTCAGCTGTCAACCTATGCCCACCCATGGCTATTAAATCATGTCCCAAAGTGACATGTCCACATGTTTCTTGAATACCTCCAGGGATGGTGACTCCACCACCTCCCTGCACAACTTATTCCAGTGCCTGACCACACCCTCTCTCGTCCTCTTTCACAGATTCCACCGTAAATTCATGGACTGAAAGGCACCATTGGCCTGCATGACATGGTCACTTCTGTGATCCTTGTTCGACACACAATTAGCTGTAGATCTCCCAGAGGGACCTCAGAGAGAGAACCCACCCCAGGTGTTCCAAACCAGAGGGTGAGATATACAGAAGAAGCACCTCTAGTTTCTCTTGAACTGGAAGGGGAAAGGCCTCTTTATTTTTGGTGTCTGCTGCTTGTGATGCACGGGCACAGCCGTTTAAGAGAGACACCGAGGGAGAGGGCTGGCTAGTTTCTGCTGGTACCTGGCTCATCCCATCAATGCTACGAGGTTTTGGCTGCAGTTTCATTTTGTCCAACACTACCATGCCCAGCCCTGCTCCCTTGGTGCTCCGGTAGCACTGGTCCAGACAAAGGGGCTGTCCCTTCTGCTAAGCACCAGCTCAACTCCTCGTCCTCCGCCTGCTCCCGCACTGGAGCGCCCGACAGCCGGAGAAAGCCGCGGTTGCGGAGCTCCACCTAGTGCCAGCTCCGGCACTGGGACACGGATGGCGGTTTTCGGGAACAATCCCATCCTGTGAGCACCACGGGGACGTCTTCTCCGGACCGGGGTGCAGGCTGTGATGTGTTTTGGCAGGGAAAAGGGAAAGGAAATCAGAGCCAATTCCTCAGTGCATCTTGTCTTTAAGTTTGGGTTGTCAAGTATTTCCTTCTCGCTTTCTTTCTGTTACTGATAATAAGGAAAGTGCAGTGTCCTGTGCCAATTAGAACATTGAAATGAGCTCAAGCCCTTCTGTTCCTCTTCTTCCCGGTTTAATGATTGCTGAATCTCCGACAGTTTCTGCCAAATACATCTAGCTTACACTAATGGCATCTCTGCTGGGGGTCTTCAAACAAGCTTAACTCTCTCTGTCCACTGCAGGAGGAATTTGGAACTTTCTCCAGAGAACCTACTCCTGGAGGCACAGATTAGGGGTCTGGATCCTAACGAGAAATATGAGCATTTTCCTTGAACTCTGGTGTGTGGTCCTGCACAAACCTGAAGAATGGACCAGCTAAATTGCTGGACTATGCTAAGTTGCACTGAAAGTCCCTTTCAAAGGAAAAGTGTTCCTAAAAGATGTTATTTTTCACAGAATACCTCCTGTAGCTCTGTTCCATCCTTCTCTGTTGTGTGGAGAACTAGATACACAAGGTTTCATGTATCCATGAAGCCTTTACAGGAGGATCTTTCTTCCAATTGTATTTCCTAACAGAGTGCTGCTTTGCCTGAGCTGCTTTTCACATGTGCCTCATGAGGAGCTTGTGTTAGTTCCAAGGTTCTTTGTTTGCTTTTATATTCCTGAATCTCAGCTTAGTAACAATGATGGAGCCAGACAAACTCTGTTCCTTTTTTTTAATCTTGTGGAAAAACTTTTGTCACAATTCCTTGACATGTTTTGAAGCACATGGGATTTCCATCTGCTCCTCTATGAGTCAAGTTCACATCTGCTCAGTTTTCAGGGCCAGGTAGGCTTGAATGCAACCGCTTCTGTGTTGTGCCCCTCTAGCTCTGAAGGTCGAAAACTCCTGTCTTCACAAGACACTCAACTCCTACTTTCCAGATGGTTCAGGCTATGTGTTAATGGTGCTGAACGGTGACATCTCATTGATGAACACTTTGAAACTGTGTTCTGAGCATGTTGAAAGTCACACATGTTTTCCATAAAATGCAAGGTAAAAGTTTTATTTCTGTCTTTATATTTCCAAAATATTCTTCAGCATGAGTAAAAAGATCAATGATTTCTTGCTAATTCAACAACATTAACAACAATATTGCTCTATGACAACATTAATTATTTTCAGACAATGTTAGTAAAGAGCAGCTCTGCTTAGGTGATACCATATTTTGTCCAAACAGTTATTCACTTATAACACTCGCCACTGGAAATCCTAATGACAGTTAGCATCTTGTAAAATGTGAAAGAGAAAGAAACTATTAACCAATATGATGTAGACCAATGCATTGTCTAAGTCATTATGAAAGCTGCGTTTACAGATTTGCCAAAACTTGCAATGAAAAAAAACCAAACCAAGGTCTTTTTATCTGTATTATAAACTTGTTAAGCCTCTGGTTATTGTCCTGGGAGTCTGGGATGCAGCTAAAGAGGCATAGTCTCATTTTATTGCAGCAGGGTTTATATACATAGGGTGACTTCTAGGAATGGGGGATAATGGTACAACACTCCTAAATTGCTACAGGAGACAACTTCCTTAAAATTAAATACCTCTACATTAAAACATATTATGTCCAAAGAATGGAATTTTATGTAACTCGTTTCAAGTGAGATTTCCAGTTGGAAACTGCCATCTGGATTTTCTAAACTGAGGAGGCAGAAGTAATCTCCAAACATCAGTCCTCCTGTGTGTTTCAGATGCTTATTTTAGATAGAAAGGATTCACTCACTGGCTTTCATAAGCCCATGCAGAATGTAGCTTGTATGACTAGAGACCACCTGAGGACCTAAAGCTTGATGAAATGAATTCACTGGAACTGGTCACCTATTAGGAACTTTACAGCAATTGAGATGTTCAAGATAATAGAGTTATAAACAATCTAATTAAAAAATCTTCATAAAACAAGGTTGATATTTTAAAATTTGGATATTTAAAGTTGGCTACTACAACACTCATTGTCACCTGGAGATGAAGATGTGAGTAGCACTTCCAGAAACAACACCATTTCTCTTTCAGTGCATAGCCTGTGTTTGTAAACATTGATAAAAAAAGCCATGGATTTTCTTGTGTTTGCTTGCAATATGGCAAGAACAGCCTGAAAGCACTGATTAGACACCATTAAACAAAACCTGGAAAAAAGATATGCAGCTGTAGAGAAACGGTTAAAAAAGACCATTGCTTCTGTCTAGAGATAGACACGTTTGCTGAGCTCCGTGAAATTAATTGCATCTTCTCCTCAAAGTAACATAAAGATGGACTAGTCCATAAGAAATGTGCATAGAGCAGCAGCTGGTAATATTTTCTTTTCTTAGTGGTGATACAAAACATTTATGCTACACAGAGTTGATGAAAATACTGAAATCAAATTCAGAACCCAGATTACTTCTCAACTTGAGAGTCCTCATGCTGAAGCACTGTTTAGGATAGCAGAAATTCCTCATCCCTGCTTACACATGGTTTGGTTTTGATGCTGGAACTGTATGTAGAAGTATTTTTCTTAATATTCTGGTAAATCTAGAATTGAGGAAAAGAAAGAAAATACATCTTCCATTATTACTCATTGTACTTGGGAAATTGCTTTTCTTCCTGTGAGGTAGACAGTGGTAAGGTACAATCCACCTTTTCCTGATGGAAAATCATGCTCACATCTGCCTGTTACTTCCTACTGACTCCAAACAGAGTCCAGACAACTCTGTAAGTGAGATGTATCCTATCCAGCAAAAAAGGGCCTGGTCGAGGAAAGGGACTGGACTGCGAAGGAGGATTTTCGTTTTCCTCAGATACGGTGCTTTGAAGTTGCTCATTAACTTATCTCTATGCTTGGTAGCTTCTGCCAGGCTACCAGGCTGCAGAGAGGCTCAGGGCTGCAAAGACAAGTGTCATTCACATCTCTCCACATTCCAAGAGGTTTGCAAGGACACTGCATTGGGAGATAGTGTCTAGCCCAGAGTGGATACCCAGGTAGGAACTGGTAGTTTCAAAATTAGTTGCTTATCCTCCATGAGGAAGAGACCACAGTCTGGTAAGGATAGAATATACTTCCTCACATCCTGTTTATTATTTTGACCTTTAAGAATGACATGCAGCCTTCCATCTGTGAGGACACGACAGCATATACTTACGGTGGCCCTTTAGTGTTCCCTGGAGGATGGTCCATGCTCAGCTCTCCTCCCATGGCAGCAGCATGACCAAAGTCAACTGTATTGGCTCTTGTACAAGGGAAGTATGCTCTCAAGGTACAGACTGAGAGATTTCAGCCTTCCAGAGTCATGGTGCAGGCAGTGGGAGGAAACAAATCCTCACCAGGGAGGTTAGGATTCCTTCTGATGTCAGAGGAAATTTCTCCAAATTCTTACATAGATCCATGGGCAACGTATTCATAGCACAGGGGTGTACTTGAGAAACCAGAACACCATTTCTCAGGTCATTGAGATCTGTGGGGCTACACACATAAAAAAGACCCCCAAACCAAACCCAAAACCCAACAAACAATCCCAAACAGTTTTTTTCCCTTTCTGTGTTTACTTACTTCTGCCTTAGCCAACTGACAAGCAAGAGAGGAAACCAGCCAAGAAAATGAGGGTCTTTTTCTGGAGTCAAGGGCCCAACAGGACTGCATCACACAATAACTGCAGGATAAAAGCGTTTAAAGAGGTATAAAAACATGTTAGTTGTTGGACTTTGTAAGTGACTACATACAAGTGCAGAATTTGGGGGAGAATCAGTCTGTAATTTGAGAACAAGAAGTTGTCTATGAAAGGAAGGCACATTTAAGTACAGACAATAAATCAGTTATTTCATACACACATATTGTTGATCATTTCTGCTTCAGGACAAAGCTTACATGGTAAGCAACCTTTTTTCGGAGTTGGAAGAACATCTCACCTTATGCAATTTTTTGTGGCAAAGAGCAGTGTACAATAAATGAGAAGTAATACAAACAGTGACCTAGAAAATATAATTTCTGTGCATCACTCAGAAAATACACTTACACATCTTTTGTAGCATAATATGGTCGGTCCATTTTAAATCCACTTTGTATTAATTTGTAGAAGTTTGTATCAACCTGAATACCAGGGTAGGGATTTACACCTGTGGAAAATATTGGAGAACATGTGTTAATTCAGAAGTTGCTAAAACCAAGCAGTACTCTTTTGTTGTGTTACAGAACATACCCAAAGAAAATATTTCCCATAGTAATATTCCATAAGACCAGACATCACTCTTCATTGTGTATGTTCTATCGAATAAGCTTTCAGGAGCCATCCACTTAACTGGCAAACGAGCCTGTGCAGATGGAAAAGAGGCCAGGTCATGCTGTGACACTCACTTTTTACATGACTCACTGCAGCTCTCACTGCTTGAATAGGATCAATTCATGTTTGCTAAATGAAAAGCTGGGCCTCTCTTAGTAGCCTCTTTAAATTTTCCTTAAAGAGACAAATAAGAACTTATAATGAATCAGCCAATATAATCCATTTTAGATGATTTTTAAAAGAAGGACATGAGCTCAGCCCTCTAAGAGCTTTCTTCCCTTCTCTGACTTCCAGAATGAGTAGCTCAGATGGGCATATCTGCTTTCTCATTCTTCATATAGCTGGTGTATGCTCTTGTTTCTATGCTGTTGTTCATAACAGTAAACAATTCCCAGTATTTTCCATTAATAGATTTCAGTGTGCCTTAGAAAAGGCATAGGTACCATCTCATTTACAATACCAGCTTAATTACGTTAATTATAAGCTAACAATCTGAATTTGCCAAGGTCAGAAAAAAGTAAGATTTCTGCACTATTTGTATGGGTATCTATAAAGCTAACAAGGAATCTGAAAACACAAAGCTTCAGTTTCTTGGTTTCTTATTCTTAAAATGGGGGGGGGGCGGGGAAAGTGCACTCAGGGACTTACATTGCCCCTGACAATGTAGTTGGAGTCATTTACTACATCTCTGGCAAGGCCAAAGTCACATATTTTCACCACTTTTCCATGGGTCACCAATATATTCCGGGCAGCAAGGTCTCTGTGGATGCACTTAGAAGGGAAAGAAGGGTTAATGATCTGCAGCATTCAGTATCAGAAGGAGGTAATTCCCCTGACTCTCCTATAGCTCTCTGAATTGCTTCCTCCTTTTACTTAGTTTGGACAATGAGCAAGCTGGACTGTTTGTCCCAGGTTGCTTATGGCAAGGCTTATGGCAAGGCTAATGCAGCCACTTCTTCCTCGGGGCCATGTATAATATCTCAATCCAGTCCTTGCCATGAAGGTGGGTAAGGAGGTACAGTTCAAGTATCCACTGTGTGTCTCTGTGCCTCAGTCTGCCTTTTACAGACTGATGTATTTTTGCCATCTTTTCTATCAAAACAGTTTGCTACCCTTCACCATACCGATTTGGACTCGAGAAACTCCATTCCTTTGGCAACTTGATAAGAGAAGCAAAGAAGGTCTTCAAAAGTGAGCACATTAAAATCTTCTTCTTCATCCACCTGTCTGCTTTCATGCTTAATTTTATCTGTAGAAAATAATGGAGTGTGAGTTTTGATTTCCTTACTTTCTGATCAATTCTGCTGCCTGTTATAAGGATTTTAATGTGCTCCAGTCAATAACAACATCTCAAAGAGCATTCTTTTACATCCTTTTCTCTGACACAAAATAAAGGAAATACTATATATACCATGACCAGAAACATCAGCCTCTAGTCTTAAGAGCTGTAGAAACCCACTCCATCAAAATGTCTGCAAGGAGGGAAGAGAGACATATCATAGAGATGGACCTCCTGTGTGACTGAGATCAATAATACAGTAAATAACATAACAACAGAATTACTAGAGATAAAAGCAATTGATGTGTTACCTTCCTCAGAATACAGCACAATCCCATTTGTTTCAGATGTTACATTTGTATTTTGACTTCTTTGTGCAATGTCAAATTCATCCTCTCTGGATAGAGATGTATTCACACTGCGCTTCAGGTGAGTTCCTTTCCTGGAGTGATACATTTTCAAAGGTTACATGGAGTGGATTACATAATCCTCTATACATAAATTGTTTTGCAGCTTAAAAGGCATGATCAATTACTGCTATTAAAAATCCAGGCAGAGAGAGGACTCTTCTCAAAACTGGAAAGAAAAACAAGGGATTGCTTGTCTTTGCAGTCCAGTGAGACGTCCATCGTAAGGAGACTCAACCCTCTGTTCCTCCCGAGGCACTGATTATTAAAGTATGTGAGGGCACATTCTGAATAATTCAATAATTTCACTAGTTTTCAGCACAGCTGAGAACACAACTTAAAAGAGGCAGTAGCAGCACAAAATATTAAGCTGTTTCTGAATGTTTTACCTGGAATTTTGGTCCAAATCCATATTGTGGTAAAAACTGAAATTGTGCTGTTTAAAAATATCTGTCAGTGTCCAGTGAAACTTTTCTCTCTTGCTCCTTAAGTAGTTCAGAAGGTCACCATAGCAACAGTACTCAAATATCAAGTATATTGGTCCTGAAATAGTTGGAAATGTAAATGCATCTTGCTATTTATAGCACATTCCCCATCAATGCCTTAGTGATGTCTCATCTTCTCCCAGGACTAATCTGTATTAAACATCCCGAGCATCTTCCCTCCCAGATAGATAATTGGTACTGTTTGGCATGTTAACTGATGGCAATTACTGACTGTAATGTTCCTTTGGAAAGACTGCCTAGCTGATTCTTCCCTGCAGTGCATCTCCCATGTAGGACTGCAAATCCCTGTGAAGGCAGAAACATTCTTCCCCATACCTAATGGTACTGGAGAGGGCAGTACAAGCTATAAAGATGCAATATATTGTGTAAACATTACACTATTCAAGCAAAATATAACCCCTGATAATTATTTTAATGGTGCAATGGTATCATTTGACCTATCCGCTTTCATTTATCTGCAGTCTAGTCTCTTTATGTTTTAGAAAAATCCTTTTGTTTTCACAAAGGTAATTTGAAACCCAAGTGTGAGAGTACCTATAGGAGGGAAAGACTTTACAAGGGGATGTGTTTGAGTGGAGTATTGGTCAGGCCACTTTCTCAAGAATGAAAAATATCTCCAATTCCCAGCCAGGTAGGCTTGGAGAACAGCCATGGCAAGCCAGTTGGAACAGACCAAATGGACCAAGGAGTGCTCAGAGTGGTCACACATCACCTCTGCAAAGTCTTACACTGGCTTCACCACTTCTGGCTCAGAAAGACTGACTATGAATTTGTGCACATTTGTGCCAGAAAGCCCCTGTCAAACAAGGTCGAGTACACTATGAAGAGTCTGTAAAGCCTTTCAGAGTATGGGTGTGAGTGTTTTGAGAGGCATATAAATGCTTCTGAACATGGGACTTATGGAAGGCTGAAAGTATCCCTGACATATCCAGTAAGATTAAGCTGGTTTTCCCTTCAGCTCTCCTGCCTACACCATCCCACCCTGCCAAATTTTCCAGAAGGCAGTGGCAGCCTGTATAGTTTTATATCCACTGAGGCCACCACCACCAAACTGTTGCTTTCCTCTTACGCCTCAAATATCTTTGCACGACAGTATTCTTGTTGATGTGGAATCCAGAATTAACTGTTCTCTTTAGCCCTTCTGATGTAATAAATATCTGGCAGAAAATCTATCACGTTTTCCAGTGGTAGATGTTGTTACTCATGATACGGACAAAACACTGGTTAAACCTCTTCCCTTTCCTTGAAGCCATCAGGTGTCCCTGCCTATGGCAGGGGGTTGGAACTAGATGATCCTTGAGGTCTCCTTCCAACCTCACCATTCTATGATTCTATGTCCTCATTCGCTCCTATTCACTGCCGGAGTGGCCAGAGGGGGAGCTCTTGGGACAGGAATGTCCACGTACGTTGATTCAGTGATACCACAATAATGAATTAGTGAGAACACCTGGCCACTTTCGTCTTACACCAGCTTTGCAATTCTTTCTGTCTTATTGTCTCTCTTTCCATTATTTGTTTCTCTCCTCATCTTTCTTCATCCCTTTTCTTCTCTTTTACTGTTTATTTTCTTTCCTGTCTAGCCTCTGGTAATTTTCCATTTCTTTCCAAAACTTCACTCTTTGGTGAGACACATGATAAAAAAAAAAAAAAAAAAAAAAAAAAAAAAGAAGAAAGAAAAAAAAAAGAAAAAGAAAAAGACAGCTTTTTTTTTAAGTAAACAGAATTGTGTGGATATGAAAGTACTTCACACTCAGGATTTTTTTTCTGTTTCACTTAATAAACTAGCCCATATCAGTGCCATCACCACTGTAATAGGAAAACCTCTTCTGTAGAAGGGCTGCTGTATCACTTCATGCAAGTACATTTCTGTACACATGCATGATCTTACCTTTACTTTCAGTTATTCTTCATTTTATTTTGGCCAGTGCAGAGCAGTAAAATTAGTTGGTCAAAGACAGGATTTAGGGGTGAAAAAAGCAGCATTAATAATAAACGATTAATTATGGCTTGGATGTTTTTAATACTGCTTTCAGCAATCAATTTTTTTGTACTTCTTTACTGTTTAGGAGCCCTCATTAGTCTGGAAGTTTTAATTGCTACCTTTCCACAAGTTACCTGAGACAGTACAAGCTCCTAGTAGGTTCACAATGTTCTCATGGCTTCCAATATGAGTCATCATTTTCAGCTCAGACATTAGAGCATCTTCTTCTGAAGCATCAGGTTTTTCTGTAAAAGTAATAACAGAGATTTGGAAATCTCCAGCCAAATAAAAAAAAAAAAAGTAAATAGTTGTGATGCTTTGTCTCATGCAAGTCTTCATTTCAAATTCATTGAACTGACAGTACATTTGGGAATGTCTGAAAAATCATTTTAGAGCGTAGAAAGATTTAGACAGAGGTGGAAAGAAAATGTGTGTGTGTGGAAAAACAGTCATAAAATGTTAGCAATTGTCATTCTTCGGTTAGCAAGGAATGACAGCAGTGTATTAAGGTGCTCACAAGCAAAGAAAAATGGCAGTCATCCCCACAGGAGAGAAATCTTAGGAGGAAAAAAGCATAAACAGTTATATGGCACGCAGTAAGCTGCAACCAAACCACTAAGAAGGCCTTCCTGTGTTTCAGCAATGCCTTTAGATTTGGTTTTCAGCATAAATTTAGTCCTCATGATCTCAGTGGATTGGAAATGTGAACTAAAATGGTTGAGGTGAACTTCCATAAAGACAACTTCAAAGCAGTGGATCAAGGAAGTATACAGATGATACATGTGCAAAGAGGGATAAAGAACTGGATGGTAGTGCTGGCAGGAAGAGACTGTGTGGGCACACAGGTGAGCAGGGTGCAGTTGCTGATGCAAAGCTCATCCTGTCATGAATGGTGCTTCAGACCAAGTGAGGCAGCCCTTCTGTTCTGCTTGTTGCTAGGGAGTTTTGCTTCACAAAACTTATTTTATGAGAGGTGAAGAGAGTTGATAGAGAGGCTGGAGTAAAGCAGCAGGGGGATCAGAAGTTTAAGAAGCCTGATTCGTAAGGAGGCATGGAAAGAAATTGCTTTGTGTCATCAAGAAGAAAATGCTACAGCAAGATGTGCTGGAAGTTTTGCAAGAAGGTTAGCTTAGACGTAAAAGGAGAAAGGACTGTGAAAGCTTGACAGTGCTGCAAAAAAAAAGGCATCTTACTCCAGTAACTCCACAGAGTCATTGATGTGACCAGGAGGCTAACCTGCACTATGAATTTGGATTCATCCTCTTTAGAGCAAAGCAGCTCCACACTTCCCCACACAAAGCAGATCTGTGGGGTGTAGTACAAAATGAAACACACTGCAAGAAGAAATCACTTCAGCAATACCCTTCTAAACTGAAACAGGACTTTGAAAGCATTTTGAAAGGATTTTGAAACCAAGCATTCGTGAGGTGCAGCTGCTAAAAGTCTGTATATAAAGGAATCAGTTCCAACACTGTTTCTGCTATGAGGCTGCCAGAACACATCACTACTTGTAAAGGCATCTAGAATTTTACCTTTTAACATTTTGACTGCAACCTGGACCGAATCTCCTGCATTTCTAATTCCATAAGCTGTCGCATTCACCACCTTCCCAAAAGCCCCAGAACCAAGGACCTGTCCTGCAAGAAACAATATGCCAATATTATTTGCAGTTGGTATAGCATAGGCCACTACTCTAATATTGTGAATTGCCTTGTGGACTGCTCACCAAATTCCAGATTTTCCTTGGGAAATTCCCATTTGAGATCATATTCAAATTCTCTAAAGTCAATGTAGATGTACTCATTATCCGATGGGCCTACCATCCGAATCATTTGCAACTGGCTTTCATATCTAAATTGCTTTGGAGGGGAAAAAAAAGTAAAAAAAAAAAGAAAAAAAAGTGGAATAAGTCTTAGAGAAGAAGAAATAGCCTGGTAGAAACAGAAACAAAACCAAAAGCAAACAAAAAAGTGGAATAAGTCAAGGGGAAGAAGAAACAGAACAAAACAAAACAAAACAACAACAAAGGGCAGGTGTTTATGTTTGCTTTTACCTTTTTGTACTTGTGAAAAATGAACACAAATAAAAAACCCATCAACAGGAGCAAACATCCAGCAGTAATATAGAAGGCAGCATTGTCCGGAGGGGAGAAAACAGCTCCTGCAACTTTAAGAGATACATATTACTACCCACTGAATTAGAGCTTGTTTGTACAGCTAAAGGTGCAAAGAGAGCCTGTGTGGCTTGGTCAGTTCTGCCAGTCTGCAGTCCTCTTGTGCAGGAGCCCCCTCTGTGCTGGAAATTAGATGGAGCCACATGCAAACCAAAATGCTGGGCACGTGTTAAGTCCTGGGCAATTCTGTCAGCAGTTTTTGTTACAAAAAAAGCCATTCCAACTGGTAAATCTAAGCGCACAGAGAGAGGTGTTGGTGTGATCCACTGATTGGAATTTGTGAGCACAAACAGGAGTAAGCGATTCCTCATCCCATCGGTTCTCACACCTCTCTCTCCCAATGCCTTCTCCTAGGCAATGTGTGTTAGGCACCAGAGCACCTGTTATCAGTGCCTGCTTGGAGCATTGCTCTGCTGCTCAGCCAGGAACTCACTTAACAAGTCAAGACCAAGATGTCAGTGGTTAGGTAAGTGTTATATGACACCTGTCCTTGTATTCTGGCAGTTTCTAAAAGCGTATGTATTAAGCATGTGTTCCACTGTGATTTCAACATAATTGCTCAAGCTCTATCAGTGGTTACAGCTTTTGTCAGCTGTAGCCCAGAACACAAAAAAGCTTGTTTGTCCATGACAAAGGAAAACTCTGTGCTGCAGATATCTGAATGCTTCAAAACTCTGCCCAGGTGCCACAGCATGTTCCTTGTAACTGAAATATTTCTCCCTATGGAATGGATATGATGCTATGAGTATAAATGGCATGGTAAAATTATCATATTGACTTTCTTGCTCAACAAGGAAAGAATCTGTCATGTCCCCTACAAGAAGAGAGACTGTATGGTGGTTCACAAACCAGAGCATAGCTGTCTGCCACTTGCCTACAGCATTTTAAGAAGGTCACTTCTCTGGTACTTGCTTCTACTTTCCAGACAAGGACTACCCCTTGAGTGGGTCTATTTGCTCAGTTATACTCAAGCTCAGGAATGCAATGACCTCCATAGGGGTGAGGAGAGCACCCATGGGCTTTGCAGTGACCTTCAGAAGAACAAAAACTGATGCCTGCCACCAGCTACCAAAGTGGCTTTAGCTCTTTTTGAATCTGATGCCTCCATGTTTCGGGTAGGGATTATCAAGAGGAAATAAAAAAAAATCCCAGACTCTAACATTGCCATGGCTCCATCTTGTACCCCCTACTCATGTGATATTTCTGCTCGCTTTAGTGAGGGAGGCCCCTGGTTTGAGGCCAAAGAAAAGAGACATGTTCCCCACTCACCCACCATTTACCACACTGTATAAACAGAGAGCTTGTGTTTTACCTGCAGTGTCATTGCATATTCAGACATTTAGGCAAATAAAAATCACTGTAAGTCCTAGCATGCCATCTTTGATTGCGAAAACTTGTGCTAATGAACTGGCTTAAGGTACCTGGCAGGTTAATGAAACTTTTTTCACAGGCTGAACCAGCAGAATTGTTTGCACAACACTCAATGGAGAATGTTGTTGTTGTGTCTTTCAAATCTAAAGTGCTGCTTGAAATCCATGACCCCAGGGATCTCCTCTCTGGCAAGAAGCTGCGAATACTTTCAGTGATGTCTTCTGTACAGCTGAAAAGGAAAGCAGACCAGTTCCAATTTTTGGTTCATAATGGCATTTTCCAGGGAAGAAGGTGA
Organism: Ramphastos sulfuratus; assembly: GCA_013399055.1. Lineage (NCBI taxonomy): Eukaryota > Metazoa > Chordata > Aves > Piciformes > Ramphastidae > Ramphastos > Ramphastos sulfuratus. Next base: position 120,433 of record WBNM01041466.1, read on the forward strand.
CATAGGTCAAAATAGGTCTTACATATGTGTTGGAAGAAAGGGAAGAAGGGAGGGATAGATGGGCTTGTTTGGTTGGTTGTTTTTTGTCACTGTCAAGAGTGAGGATCCCTACATTCTGTATCAGGCTCACTTCCATTCTCTGTCACTGTTGTGGCAGGACACCTGCACCCCCTGACCTTCAGGACATTCACCAATTGCATGGCTGAAATGACCTTCTGTCTACTGCATCTATTTCCACTGCTTTCACTTTTACCTCAAACACTCAAACTGGCGAGCAGCTCCAATGACCCATTAATAAAACAAAACAAAAAAAAAAAGAACCCCCAGTAAAGGTCGTACTTATTTTTCCTGAAGGTATGTGATTTCAACCACAAAGTCTTTCTCACTCAAGATAGAGAGCATCCACCCTGTTCATCCTGGAGAAGAGGAGGCTCAGGCGAGACCTTATTGCTCTCTACAACTACCTGAAGGGAGGTCGTAGTCAGGTGGGGGTTGATCTCTTCTCCTAGGCAACCAGTGACAGAACAAGAAGACACAGCCTCAAACTGCACCAGGGCAAGTTTAGGCTGGACATTAGGAAGTTCTTCACAGAAAGAGTGATTGGCCATTGGAATGGGCTGCCTGGGGAGGTGATGAAGCCACCGTCCCCAGAGGTGTTTAAAAGGAGACTGGATGAGGCACTTAGTGCCATGGCTTAGTTAATTACAAAGTGTTGGGGGATAGGTTGGATTTGATGATCTCAAGGATCTTTTCCAACCTGGTTAATTCATAGAATCATTGAATGTCAGGGGCTGGAAGTGACCTCGAAAGATCATCTGGTCCAGCCCCCCTGCCAGAGCAGGATCACCTAGAGCAGATCACACTGGAACACATTCAGACGGTTCTTGAATATCTCCAGAGAGGGAGACTCCACAACCTCCCTGGGCAGCTGGTTCCAGTGTTCTGTCACCCTCACCGTGAAAAAATTCTTCCTCAGGTTCACATGAACCTCCCATGCCTCAACTTCCACCCACTCCTCCTTGTCCTGTCACTGGGCATCACTGAGAAGAGGCTGGTTCCATCCTCCTGGCACTTGCCCCTTACATATTTATAAACATGAATGAGGTCACCCCTTAGTCTCCTCCTCTCCAAGCTAACAAGCCCCAGCTCCTTCAGTGTCTCCTCATAAGGAAGATGTTCAACTTTCTTAATCATTTTTGTGTCTCTGTGCTGGACTCTCTCAAGCAGTTCCCTGTCCTTCTTGAGCTGGGGGGCCCAGAACTGGACACAATACTACAGATGAGGCCTCACCAGGGCAGAGTAGAGGGGAAGGCGAACCTCCCTCGACCTACTAACCACACCCCTTCTAATACATCCCAGAATGGCATTGGCCTTCCTGGCCACAAGAGCACACTGCTGGCTCATGGCCATCCTTCCATCCA